>NDGM011058470.1:0-14431 GCA_002564305.1 Octomys mimax
AAGAGAAGAGAAGAGAAGAGAAGAGAAGAGAAGAGAAGAGAAGAGAAGAGAAGAGAAGAGGGGTAAAATGGAAACAAAGCTTTTGAAAACGGGGAGGGCAGGAGGGCTGGAAGGGAATCTGGTCCCGTCTTACACAGACCCTCCCTCAGGCTTGTGAGGAACGTGATCCTTATACACCTAAAACGGACCAACAAAGTCATTAAAAAGGAATTCTCCCACCCTAGAGCACCGCTGCTTGTCAAAGGTGCGGCCACCTTTATTCAGAGGCCGCCTCCCCTTCAAAAGCCAGCGGGCAGGATCTCTGAGGCTGCGATCACCCTTGAAGGCCATAATTTCTCTATGACACCCTGTGGGAGTGAAGAGAGCGAAGTGTCGCTTCTGTCATGCACACCTGAGCTCTGTCTAGCGACACGAGGCAGGATTTCACCATGAAAATCGACTGCTAGAAGCGCCAGACCGGCAGGCGGACCCTAAGGCGCTGACTTCAGATGAACGCATGCCGTCCTGGCCGGAGGCAGAGGGACACTCGGAAGGTAAAAGATGAGGGGTCTTCGGGTGCAATCAAGAGGCCGGGACACGCAAAGCTGGTGAGGTTAGTGGGGGGCACGTGGGGCGAGGGCACCTGCAGGCGTCCGCAATGGGTTCCACCATCCATTGACTAGCACGGCACCACGGAGCCTTTGCCATGGTGGGCACACGGCCAGGTTCATCGGCTCACGGAGTGGAGCCCCGAGCACGGACGAGTCAGATGAGGCAGGATGAGGAATGCCCAGCCAGGGCCTCACCAGCCCACCCCCATGGAGTGGTGGACTCCTCTCAGGGGCGGCGAGAGGCTCCGTCCAGCACACGGCCCAACACCTCGCGGGTAGGAAGTACGGGACTCCCAGCGGACTTCGCTGTGTCCATCTGCAAGGGAGCCGGACATTTCCGTTTGTTCTCCTCGGATGTAGAAACCCCGCGAGTGCACCCCCATCCTTGGCGACGACAGAAGTGTCCCCAGGGCCTCTCTGCCCAGCAGGGCTACTGAAGGCAGCAGGGGCCACTAAGGGTGACCGGAGTCCCACAGTGGGTTCCTGAGGTTAGAGGGACTGTGATGGCGATGTGATTTCAGATGCCAGGAGAGAGTACAACAGGGGTGCGACTTGGGCGGGGGATTCCAGCGGTGTCTTCACCTGTTTAGCAAAAGGACTCTGGCCTCGGGAGGGAGGAACTCGCTGGTGGGAGCCGGGCCCTTCCCGTTCTGCCTCTGCCTCAGCCAGAGCGCGCTGAGCCCCTTGCCCTCTGGATACCTGAGCACCTACTGGGTGCGCATCCCCCAGAGCTGGTGCAGAGCCCCCTCCACCAGCCTCCCCCACAACACTCTGTAGGACTGGCCCTAATGCTGGCCTCCAGGAGGGGGGCTGAGCGTGTCCCAGCAAGAGCTGCGCTGACTGAAAATCCACAACACTTGAGTGTGGGGAGTCCCTGAAACCCCGCCAGAGCCAGAGTAGCCCACGGAGGGTGGAGCAGCTCAGCATCAGTGATTTAAAGCCTCATCATCTACCCAAAAACTCGTATTAGGGGCTGTGGTTTTCAACCCTAGGAGACAGAAACCAGTTATCATCATGTGTCACCATGAAAGCAGATTAAAATTAAATCAATTTGTTTATCTCTGGGTTCTCTGCTCAATTAGCATTTCGGAAAGAAATGCATTCTGTCCCCGTATTAGGATAACCCTCATTCAAATAGAGATATTAAAAATATAAATCTCTGGAGGTTTTCAGAAATAAATTTAATTATCAAAAGGGCAGGAGACCAGTTGGGGCTCAGCCTGCGACTCCATCCCCAAGGACGGAAGGAAGGTGGGCACCTCCACAAACGGTAACCCCCAGCACTGGGGGGCTTCTCTTGATACAGCACTGTTGCTCTATTTTCGTGACTTCTGTGTTTTAAAAGCCTTCTTAAGATGTGTTGTGCAGGGCAACATTGAACTGTCTTATGTATTGTGGATTTATTAGTCCATGGAAGAGTCCTGAGTCCTCCATCAATGAAGGATTTCTCCAAAATCCCAGCTGGCAGGCCCAGTCTTCTGAGTGGGGCTATCTCCTCATGGTGGATTATCCACTGCATGGCCCAGGTCCCGGGGTGCTTGGCCCAACAAATCACACATGTGGACCTTGGATGGGTTTGCCCATTCTCCCCTAGTGAATGTGAAAGGCATAGAGCCCATCTTGCTCCAAGGGAGACAAGAAAGGCAGCTGCTGACCAACCTGCCCAGCACGAGGATCGCTCTGCAGGCAGGCAGCCTGGCCTCCCATGCAGCTCTTCAGCAAATTGTGCGGGGGCAGATGGCTGGATTTCAGGGACTGTGAACAGGCCCTGGACAGCGGCGTCCATCCAGGAACCTCAGGTTGGAGGAGGGATGCCTCTGCCCGGGCGCTGCCTACTGTTTTCTTTAAGGACCACACCTCGTACCCCAAACCTGAACTTTCTGAGGATGGGCAGCCAAAGGCGCAGACCAACCCACAGGCTGCCGGGAGGCTCAGCCAAGGCTGTGTGAGCAGGGACCCTCCCGTGCGTGCCCACCACCCCACCCTGCCCGTGCATGCACATGGAGGGCCCGACTCCCACCACCCCTGGCACCACGCTTCTTCCACCCCTGGGCACCCAATGAATCCCTGATTCCTTGAGATGCAGCTGCCCTCTTGGGGAGTCCTCCCTGGTTCATTCTTTGATCCACTCAGATAGCCACACCCTGGACTCCCTCGGCCCTCCACAGGTGATCTACGAGGGCACTGGCACACAGCCACCATCACCCGTCACACCTTGGGCCAGACTCCTTCGTCACTGGGAGATGGCACCACCAGCCCTTCCCGTGCCAGGGTCTGAGGCCTCTGTGGAACAGGGCACCACAGACACTGGACAGATGTGTAGTGACCTCTCAACACAAGTCCTCGGTCTGCCATGTGGGGCAATTTGGGTTGTGTCAGATACAAATCTGGGAAGCTAAAATAGGCAATAGGAAAAAAAATGCAAATTGTAACTCACCCACCTAACCTGTAGACATAGACTATTTAGCTCTCTCTTATCCAGTTACAAAGAAGCTTTATGACCTTGCTCAAGGGTGACAGGGACAGAGGGCTGCAGTGATGGCAGCTCTGCCTTTCAGGTTTGTTGGTCAGGTCAGACACTGTTAATCCTCAGAGTCCTTGGTTTGGCACGTGCATGTGTCCTCGTGCAACTGAAATACGGGTGGCAGCTCTTCCTACCCTCTCGCTTTTAAGTCCGCCTAGCCCTGAAGGGAGGGGTGGCAGCAGCACACTCAGAGCGCGAGTTGGCCGCCAGCGCTGGGGCTCTCCTAGGAGCAAGGGCCACATGAGGTCAGATTTTCCTGTTGACATTTTATTCTGAGAAGCCCCAAGGGCCTGAAGTGTCCTCCCGCACTGAGCAGAATGTCACATAAGTAACGTCCTTCGGGGGTGGATTCAGGACTATGGAGGACACCCTGATTCAGACTGGGGTGCAGAGAGGGCAGAGGAGGTCACCCCAGGACAGCAGGTGGGTCTTGCACCCACAGACAATGTGCAGATCCAACAGTGGCCAGCACAGGCCCCAGCAGGATGGCGGTGGATGCCGATGCAGGGCTCTGGGGTGGCCCTGACCTCAGACAGTATGGACGGCAGAGGAAACAAGCCAGGGAACAGCCCAGACCAGGCTGTCAGGAAGTGGCTTCTGGTTCTAAAAACGAGAACCAGCTAATTTTTTTTTTAAATTTTATGTATTTGGTATAGGGTCTCATTATACAGATTGGACTTGTAGTGATCCTCCTGTCTCAGCCTCCCGAGAGCTGAGATTACAGGCCTGCGCCACGATGCCCAGTCTCAGCGGCCAGCTCGCCGCATCCGGAGCAGGTCCGGCACAGCACGTGCTACCGGGCGTTGAAGCTGGGTCCTCGCGCCGCGCAGGCAGGCGCTTGGACTGCTGAGCTGTCTCCATGGTCCAGCACCAGCCAATGTACCCACGCAGTGGGAGCATTTCGGGCTCTGCACTCGTTGCCTAGCATTTCCGTTTATTTCTCCCAGAGAGCCAGCCTGGAAGCTGTCTTCCTGATTACCCAGTAAGCTGCCACACTCAATAGACAAGAAACCGCGAAAGGAAAGCGAAGCGGACGATTTGCCTGGGGTCTTGATGCTAATTAGCAGCTGCCCTGGCCTCCCATCTAAGCTTCCCTGCCTTGTAGTGTTAGGAAAAGCAGAGTGGGCACCGTGCCGATGGGCTGGGTGGCCTCGTTCCTGTGACACACACAGACATGTCCCCGCACCGTCATGGGACCTTACACGAGGAAGGGCTGGAAGGAACATGGCCTGACAACCTGGCTCCTCTGGCCAGAGATGGCCGTGTCATCTGGGCCAGGTCTCCGCTTCTGTCCTTCAGGACCTGGGGGGGCAGTGCCTCCCAAGCCACCGTCACGAGCCCTGCTGCTCTTGTCGCTTGCTCTCCTCTGCCCTTCCTTTGGCAGCAGTTCACTCCTAGTCCTGCGCACGCCAGAGCCCCATGTGCCGTGAGGCGGTGATAGTACATGGAGGGGTCCAGGGGCTCCTGTCGGGCTTTTCCGAGGACATCTGTAAACCCCAGGCACCCCAAAATCCTGTCAGGGCTTCTGCAACCCACAGCAAAGCCAAGGTTGGCTTTTGTGCAGTGAAGCCAGGACGCCATCCACATTCCCTCCTCACTTTTGCGTTAGTGGCTCAGAGCAGCAGGGACGATGGCCTGCAGGCCCTGCTCGGGTGCTAACGACAGCGATTCCCGCCACCGCCCACTCACAGCGCTGAGTATGCCAGCGGCACCCTATGACACCCCACCTTAAGTGCATCAAGTCACTGTTCCTATTAAATATCCGCCCTTTCTCATGGCCGTGAACACAGTCCTCACATGGGGTGCTGGCTCCCGGCAGTGGGAGCTGCCACTGGGCTGCGAGCTGTCCACCCAACAGGTTTCCCCATGACAGTGACCAACATGCTGCAGTCATTTTGGCTATTGGAGAGTCTCCCCAGAATGTCCAAATGAAGCTGAGGCAGTATGTCATGAAAGCAAGCAGCCATGACTGTCCCCAACAGTCACACAAAGCCTCTCGGCAAGAGCAGGAATTCGGGGAAAGCAGGCCCTGTTCCGCGACAGGGTTGAAGTCTTCTCGGCATTTACGAGCCTTACGGAAACACCAGCACTGATGTTTACAGCGAAAGGTGAATACTCGCCATCTTGTCATAAAGTAGGAATCAGCATCCCAAGAGACCAACGTACGACGTACCACAGCTCGGCGTGGGCAGAGAACCACTCACAATGCAAGTGGGCAACGAGGGACATTACTTGCAAGCGAAATCAATCGGACCCGCAGGAGCAAGCATCCTCCTGTCTCGCTCAGATGAGAACGTGAAAGAGTGAGTAAACTCTGAAAGGTACGGTAGATACTGCGAAAGGGAAAGAAGCTCTTAAAAGGGAAGGAGAAACAGATGAGGAAAAGACCAGGACGCGGAGGGAAGCGGGGAAAGGTACATTCATGTGCGTGTGCGGCGTGGCCTGGACAGCTGTACTGCAGATTTCTGCTGCTCTACAGAGCGGAGCAGTCGATGCTGCTCTACAGAGGGGAGCAGTCGATGCTGCTCTACAGAGGGGAGCAGTCGATGCTTACGTTTTTCTGTTTTGCTTGTCCTTTTCAATGTCTCATAACTTTTTTTTCCAATTTTGCATGCCTATATCTGGTCATCTGAACAGCTAATTTGGAGACCGCATTAGGCAGTACAGCAATCACTGTTGAATTTTTAGCGATTTGTTTGGTGGGGCAGGTTCTACGTTGTCTCTGATGTTCTGTTGCTGTTGTTGCTGTTACCGCTTTGTATTCCCTTCAGATAATAATTGAAAATGCAAGTGGGAGGGTCACAGGCATGATCTGAGGATACATGTCACAAATAAGGGGTAAGAGGGTCATTGCCCATGTTTTGGTATAGTATTAAGACTGAACCTCTGAGAGGGCCGGCCAGATAGCTCTGCAGGATAAAGTGCCCGCTTAGGCAGGCGCAGGGACCGGGGTTCGATCCCCGGTATGCCGTGCTGGCCCCGGCCCCGCAGCACCTGAGAAGGTGCATGAGAGTGGGCTGGTGGTGCACGCCTGCAATCCCAGCGCTTGGGAGGCTGACAGCAGGAAGATCACTACGAGGCAGATCTGCGTAGAGACCCTGTAGACCTTGTACTAGGTACATAAAAAAAGAATAATGAAAAAAAGCAATGGCTAAAAAACTATTGAAAGAGTCCTCTCTTTTCCTAAGTAGCTTTTCTATGAATCAATAAAAGGGTGCTCTGGCCGCCGCCAGAATGCAGAAACAAGTACAAAAGGTCAGCCGGCTTCTGCTAAACCCCACAGTGAATAATTCACCCAAAGGTAGGTCTTGCTTTCTTCCTTAGTAACTTTCTCTGGCTTTTTCCCGCTTGGAGGATGTTGCTGCTTTTCACAAAATTATGTCTTTTATGTTAACATATAGCAGCTCTTACAACTTTTTTAAATCTATAAATACACATCTTAAAACTCAGCTTCTATTTCTAATAAATAGTAAATATTAATAGGGAGAAGCCATAAAAGTCATGCCTTTCTTCTTGTTTTATGGTTTGGACTTTTGGGGGGCAGGAGTTGGGGGATCCCAGTAACTTAAAAGTAGCCAGAGACCCAAGTTAGCACCCCAGGCCTAGTCCGACCACCTCTGGGCATCTGGCCGGGGCTCTAGGCTTGGGGCAGACACGCGATCCACTGGAGGCGCTGTGGGACATCCTGCAGCCTGGAGTGCACGTCCTCCGCTTCAGGGGCACCAACCAGGCAACCGTCCTGGGAAGAGCCAGCTGAAGGAGGAGAGCCCACTGCAAAGGCAGGGTCCTCCGGGACTGCTGCCAGCGGGCCCGCATCTCCACGAGGTGCCGTGGCACCGGGACTCTGCAGTCCCAAAGGCGCTAAGTCTCCAAACTGTAGGTCACCACGGGTTGCTTTCTATCGGTGTCCCCAGAGCCCTAACTCACACAATAGCTCCAAGACCTCTGGTCACCACGCAAGGCTCTGACCTGGGCTAACTTCACCTCCAGGCAGGCACTTGAGGCACTGGGCTGTCTCCCAGAGTTTAACTTCACTTCCGCCAGATGTGAGGAGAGCTAGTCTCGTGGGAGCCAGGTCCACCCGAGGGACTCGGGGGTCAGTGCCGAGCACGCCATTCCCCGGTTACTCCTTAGACAGTACTGACTGTCACACGTGAAAGCATTCATGGCACTAAAGACAACCTCAAATCAACCTATTGTCTTTCCCAAGCAATGACTCACAAGTCTGTAGAGAGCAGGTCGTTTTCCAAGACGTCTATTGGCAAATGCATCTTCCGAGGCCTCTGAAGCATTATTATGCTGCTCAATTCTGACGTCTGGTTCAGTGTTCTACCGCATCTCCGTTTCTCTGTAATCTTATTTGCATCTCTGATGGACCGCAGTATATTTGACGACAGTCTGAAATGTCTTCGGTGGCTTGTTGGGTTGGCTCACAGAAAAGTAGCCTGAGATCACACGGCGTCCCAGGCCTCCAGTGACAGCGCCACTGCCCTGGCGGCTGAGACACTGTGAGACACAGGTTATTTCCACTCCCCCGGGTTGCCCCAGAGGGGCTGGGGCACAGCGCAGTCGCACCTCCAAGGGTGGCGGTTAGCTCCTGTGAGGGGCCGTTTAGCCACGGGTGCAGGGTGCAGGGATGACTGTGCCGTGGCCGTTCTGGCCACCAGAGGAGGGGGCAAAGGAGCCCAGAGAAAGACCGGAAAGGGCTGCTCCCCATTGATCAGTGCAGGTAGCGATGGTGCTAGTGAGCAGGAGCCCCTGCTGGAACCCTCGGAGCAGGCTCTTCCTGCAGAGGGACCCCGCCAGATGGCCACGGTTCTGGAAATGCGGATTACAGACCTGGCAGCCACTCCCGAGCATGCGCACATCCAGGTCGCCGAGGGCACAATCCTCACTTGGGCAACTGCCTGTGACAAACACCGCTGGCCTCCTCTTGTCCACTCGCCTGCCCTGGGCTCCCCTGAGCCCGTCCTTATGAACACCCAGACAACAAAGGGCTCCGCCCGCTCCTCCGCAGGAGGTGCCTGTGAACCAACTTCACGCTCTCTGTCTGTTGGTGTTGGGGGCTATTTTTTGGAACCTGCCATCCTGCAAGACACTGTAAGACCTGATCTTCAGAGGACCTGAGGGGGACAAGTCTCAGCACCACAGAGCCCTAGACTCGGGCCTGAGAGCTGCGGGGACTCTGACTGGAGCAAGGGTGCCCGCCCGATGGGATAAAGAGCAAAAGCTTGGGAGACACCGCTCGTCCCACCCCGTGGAGGCCCGGGACATTCTCAGCCCCAGCCCCAGCTGGGCTCTGGTTTGTGGGCCACGGGGCTCTTAGTCCTCATAAATGCAGCTTCTGTCCCCTGCTCTGTGTCTTACAAGAAGGAAAACCCGTGCCCGAAGTCCTTCCTTCCTGGCCGGGCCAGCCCATCCCTGATGCCAGCTCAAGGCTGTGACCCGTTCTGCACGGGGCGGTCGCCTCCCCCCACTGCCAGCAGAGAGAACAAACACAGAAGCCCATGGGGGCTCTGCAGCCACCAAGGACAAAGGAGGAGGCACAAAGCTAACCTGCTCACTGTGACCGCAGCCCCTCCCCCAGGGACACTCCCCTCCATGTGCGGGATGCCCAAGGCCCGCTCTCTTTGCCCTGGGCCAACGCTGTCATCTCGTTCTTCCTGCAGAGAGCCCACGGGACCTCCGGGAGTGCCTGGTGTGATCTGCAGATTCCTCCTCACCATGTAACAAGGTATTGACTTAAACAGGTCCTCAGGGTGGAGGGGAGGGGACTACAGAGGTGGCTGTGTGGGCACTTGGTGGCCATTGTGAAAAATGGGTGCTGCCAAAGCCAGCGGGTCCCTCTGGACTGGGAGTCGCCAGGTGAGGAGGCACTGACGCTCCTGGATCCTCCATCCCACAGGAAGGGGATGAAGGTGAGGGATCTCGGGCCGCTGGTAGAAGTGGGTGGTGCAGACACTGATGCTTTGGAGGAGTGAAACAGAAGGGAAGTGGCAGGGCCAGGACAGCACACGCTGGTGGGAAATGCTGTGACAGGGCTGAGGACAGAAGCCAGCGGTCACCTGCCCAGACCTGCCCCACAGGCAGGCAGCTGGCTCCTGGCCCACCTCAACCGCCCAGAGCAGAGCCGCGCTGAGTGGGACGCAGCCGCACGTAGCACTCTCGAGCTCCCCAGGTGCATATTGGCAGTGTGGCCCAGTGACGTGTGGAAATGAAGCTCAGCTCTGAGGGTGGGCTCTGGACTGACGCTGAGCCGAGGGGGCACACGGAGGTGGGCACAGGTGCCCTGCAGGAACGGATGGGGTCCCAGCTGGTGTCTGCAGCGGGAACTGGAAGGTGCGTGGCAGGGGAGGCTGCTCCTGAGCTCCACCCTCCTCTCATTAGCCCGCATGTGCACTCCAGTATGGGGCTGGCGCCTGGGCTCCCTCTCCCCTCCATCTCCCAGGCCCCTTCTTATGTGACAAAGGTCTGTCTCCCTGTGTCCTGTTGTCTACCTTTTGGTTTGCTCTTTAAATTACTTATACTGTGTGTTTCTCATATAAAAGAGTCTGTACAATGTGAGCTTGTGCCTCTGGTTTGCTTCACTCACCATCCCCCACTGCTCCCATTCTCATGCGCATTTGTCAAGTTTGTCTTTCTTCATGGCTGAGTAGTACTCCACTGTGTGTGGACACCACATCCTCCTCCTCCATTCACCTGCGGGTGAACACACAGACCGCTTCCGAGATTCAGCGAGGCTGAAATGTGCTGCTGTAAGTACGCATGTGCGTGTGTCGCTGTAGTAATACCTTTCACTTTTTCTGGAAGAACACTAGAAGGGGAGGTTCTAGGCCAGATGGAATTCCTGGCTTCGGTCTCTTGAAGAATTTACACAGGGGTTTCATCACTCTGTACTCCCGCCAACAGGAGCAGCCCCTTCTTCCCCCACAGCATCACCAGCCTTTGTTGTTATTTGATTTCTTGACTTCTTGCCCGCCAGCTATGGGGCTCTGTGTTGGCCCACGCTGTCCCCCGTGTCCTCTGGCATGGGTTCCAGGACTCTGCCCCTCAGATCCCCAGCCCCCTAGTGTGCAAGTCCCTGTACAAAGTGGGGTGATGCTGTGCACCCCTTCTGCACCTTCCCAGCCCTACAGGCCCCCCAGCAGCCAGCAGGATGTGGATGCTACAGAAGGAGCCACTCGGCTTCCTCGTTGGGGCGTAGCGAGGGAGCCCACACAGTCCTGCCCAGGGCAGCTTTTATGTTATTTCCAATCCACAGGAGATTGAATCCATCCACGGAAAACACACGGGAGCACAAGGCCACCTGAAATTACTCCTTAGCCATTTTTACACAGACTCTGGAGAAGTGGATCCAACACCAGTACAGTATGTTTTCTTTTAAATTAGTCTGATAGAAAATAAAGTAAAATTAAATTGCATTGATTTTTAAAAATAAATGTTCCCAGGGCAATGCTAACATACTCTGCTGGGAATAGGATTATGTCAGAGCGAGATGGACCGGGTGCAGCGAGTTTCCCGGTGCAGTTCTGAAAGCCGTCTCTCAGAATATTTTTGATGCTCTATTTTTGTTGTATGTTAGCCTGCTGCACTCAGGATGAACGGGTTGTGGGTGACGTTATCTGGGTGGTGGACACTGTGCTTCCCAGCCAGCTCAGAGTCATAAGGGGCCCTGACCCCAACAGCGCTGGGACTGGTCACCGAGGCCAGCGGTCACCACAGGTCGGGAGAACCACAAGGGAGGGTAGTACGCCTGACCAGGAAATCCACACGCACGATTCTGGGGAGGCCGACGCCGGCTCGTGGCTCCTCCGCAGGCCAGTATAGCCCTGTGAGAAGGGCAACTCTTGGTACTTCAGTCCCCGGCTTCTGCTCCACTAAGCCACGCAGAGGCTGTGGCCGCTTCGGGAGGCCGGCGTCCACCAGGATCGCGCCAAGCGGGAGGCCAAGTGGTACGCAGCCGGGAGCTCCCTGGCTCACAGGCTACATAGCTACATAAAGTCCAGATCCTCCATGTGGCTTTGGAAAACAGAAAGGTGGCTCTGGGTTCTTCGGACGGTGTTTCTCCATGTCAATAGTTTTTGTTTAAATACAGAGTGACTTTTATTTAAAGCATCCCCAAGCAGGAGCCAGGCTGGTTGTCCACAGGAGGACAGCGGTGAACGCGTGGTGGTGGATTCGCATCATGAAAAGTGACTGCAAAGGAGGAGCAGCCAGCCCGGCATGCACGATGGCAGATGAGCCTCAGCGCAGTGTTTCAGCCGGGTGGGGTGGCGCACAGCTACGACCCCAGCACTCTGCAGGCTGAGGAGGGGGGACGGAAGTTGGAGCCCAGCCTGAGCAGTTCAGAGACTCTGAGCTCCAGCCCAAAACAGAAAACAAGAAGGGCAGAGGACAGAGCTTGGTGCAGAGGCCCTGTGTTCAATCCCCAGGACCAGTGAAAGACTTTCCATGTAAAAAAAAGCACCACATACATGCGGACACGTAGGCTCGCACTTGTGTGACGTTCCACTGAACCTAACCCGTGATGAAACAGACACAGAACAGTGTCTTCCTCGGGTCGGGCAGGGACAGGAGCTGACCAGGAGCGGCGTATGTGACTTAATACGAGGGGGACAGGACAATCTCTGTCCTCTGGAGCTGCGAGCTTGCAGGTGGCTCTGAAGCACATCAGAGAGGGACAGAGGCAGTGCAGAGCGAAGAGCCTGGGGAGACGCAGCTACGACTGTCACGAGGACCGTACGATAACCACGGTCCTGGCCGGTGGCACCTCCATGCCAGGTGTAAATTCTACCTGCCTTACAGCACACCGTTTGTTTATTTGTGGTGCTGAAGATTGAACTGGATCGTGGGCTTGCCACGCAAGCCATCTACCACTGAGCTACACAGCCAGCACATCTGAGACCCTTTATGATAACATCTTGGGCAAAGTAGACTCATTTGGGTTCCTGACATTCTGAATCTGAATCTTTGAAAATAGCAGAACCCCAGTATTGGGCTGGGGAGACAACTCAGAAGTCTAAGCACCTGCCTGGCAAGCAACAGGACACGAGTGTGATCCCCAGTACCACATGCCCTGCTAGACCTGGAAACCTGGGTACGCTGAGCCGGCCACCAAAACTGGATGTGGTGGTGCACACCTGTAAGCCCAGCGCTGGGGAGGCTGAGATAGAAGGATCACTAAGAGTCCAAGCTGTGTAGCGAGACTCTGTACCAAATAACTAAATAAAAGATGATTTTTTTCTTAAATCCCAATGTTTATTAGCAAATCTATCTAAAATCAAAAATGCTGCATGCCCTGGCATTTGGGTTTCCATCCTACTTGGGGCAGGACAAGGGGACATTAGCAAAAGCAGTGAGGGTGGCAGAGAACAAGCAGCTCCCAGTGTTTCTGCATCTGTCCCGTGTGTGACAGCAGCCAGAACCACAGTGGTTGGGGGTTATCAGCGCCCTCTACATAGGAGGAAGGGGGCGCAAGGTCACCCGGGCAACGGACCTCAGAGGTGAAGAAACCCAGCGGGGCCAACTGGAATAGCACAGTGCTCCAACAGGAGCCATGCAGGGTCGGAAGCTTCTCCAGCCCGCAGGGCTCTCAGGTATCAAATGACATGGTACAGACTACGGAAGGAAGGGAGCACCCAGGTCAGAGGGCAGGCGAGAGCAGAAGCGGAAGTGGAAGCCAGAGAGAGTGGAAGGCAGGGGCCGCGTACCCCAGCAGGTGCTCCCAGCTGTGTGTAGACACAGCCCAAGGAGCAGTGGATCAGGCAGCCCAGGGCGCAGTGACTGTCCTTGTCACATGTGTCAGGGGAGTGTGGGGAGCAGGGGAGGGGGACTCCAGAAGGACCTTTAGGCAGGAACTTGGCCCACAGTGGCAATCTCCCCGCATGACCCATGCACATGTGCTGCATGGCTTCCTGCTGCCCACAGCTGAAATTGCTCAGAGCTGTGTGTAGGTGCATGGTGCACAGGTATGTGATGTGTGGGCAAGTGTGTACAGATGTGTGGGATGCAGGTGTGTGGTTTGCAGGTACGTGGGCATTGGTGTGTGTGAGCAGGCTTGAGGTGTGCAGGTGCATGTGTGCAGGCATGTGGTGTGCAGGTGTGTGGTACATAGGTGTGCAGTGTGCAGGTGCATGGTTTGCAGATGTTTGTGCACAGGTATGTGGTGTGCAGGTGCATGGTGCCTATAGGTGTGCAGTGTGTAGGCACGTGTGCACAGGTGCATGGTGCACCAGTGTGTGGTGTGCAGGTGTGCATGTGCAGGTGTGTAGTATGCAGGTATATGTGCACACATGCCTGGTGTGCAGGTGTATGGTGTGCAGGTGCATGGTGCACAGGTGTGTGGTGTCATTGATCCCCAAACAGTGAGCAGATGATTCCCATTGTGATTGTCCCAGCGCAATGCAAATAAACAAGCACAGGGAACCAGGCTGTGCTGCCCTCCGAAACTCACACTACTGAAATGCCCACACATTGGGAGCCCAGGCCAGCTGTCACCACCTGGACATAGGGGCCTGCTGTCCTCAGAGCTCATTTTTCAATGAGAGGTGAAGATAAATTCAGTTTTTCTTGTCTGAGACTTGCTTCAAATGGAATCTATAGCTTTGCTGGAGATTAGTTCGACTGCACACACAAAGAGACACACGTTAAATACTTCTCAGCCAGCCCTCATGTTTGGGGCCAATTTCAGCCTGTGCGTATCACCTCTGGTGCACCTACAGGAGCCAGAGGAGAGAGGGCAGCAGACTAGCATGTCCCTCCTGAGTGGGAGTCTCCTCTAATCTACTCAGATCCCAGGAGAAGGAAAAGGTAGGGGCAGGGGCAAGCTCTCCATGAGCTCGGGAATCTTTCTTCTCCAGTCCTCGAAGCCCAGAGCACCTACTCTGGATGACAGGACTCAGGCTAGCAGCTCAGCATTCATGCTTGCAGCCTTGGACTGAGCTGCACAGCGGGTTCCCGGGCTCTCAGACCACAGAATTAGATAGTGCTGTACCCAGCAGCCTTCCTGGGTCTTTGGCTTGCTGATGGCTTACTGCAGAACTTCTTGGCCTCCAAAAGTGCACAAGCTAATTCCTAAACAAATTCCTCTTATATGTGTCTATTTATCCATCCATCCATCCTTCTATCCATCCACCCACCCACCCATGCATCCATTCATCCACCCACCCACTCATCCATCCATCCATCTATCCATCCATCTATCCATCCATCCATCTACCCACCCAACCATCCATCCATTACCCAACCATCCATCCATCACTCAACCATCCATCCACCCATCCACCCATCCATTCACCCACCCGCCCATGCATCCATT
>NDGM011058484.1:0-16725 GCA_002564305.1 Octomys mimax
ACTAGTTGTGGATTGGTAGTGGAGGTCCAGGACCACAGGAAGATGTCGAGGCAAGCGGGGATTAGTGTTGCAGCACTTCTTGCCCAAATAAGGGAAAATATAAGAGGAGCATTCTATCACCCACCACATATTGGGATACTTGAGTAGCCCAGTCTATGTTACTTTGGGCAAGTTGGCAGCTGGAACTGTGGATATAACAGCAACTATTATGTGACTATAGCAATATAAGTGCTGAATGAAGCAAGGGCCACTGTGGAAACAGCCAGTGCTAAAGTTCAGGCACTGTCCTCTAGAAGTTCGATGTACTCAGAGGTGGAGATTTTGGTGGTGATTGGATCACGGAGTATTGTATGCATCAGACTAATCCATCGTTCAGTTCATGACTAAGCATGCAACTGAGGTGATAGAGCCTTGCTGGAGGTGGGTGACTGTGGGTGTGGTCTTAAGTTGCATCCTTCTTCCCAGCTCTTATATTCTATCTCCAATTCCAGGATACCTTGAACCAAGAACCCTCCTTCTGCTATGTACTTCCACCATGATGTTTCTACCTTGGAGTCGGCTGACCATGGACTAAATCTCCATAAGCCAAGTCAAACTCATCCTTTAAGTTGCAGATGTTTAGCCTTATGTTCCAGAAAGGAGAAAGCTAACCACACAAGAAAATAAATAAATCTTGGGGGCCCGCCCACTAGTTGTTTAAGTGCCTGCTTAAACAAAGCAGTCAGTCTCTGGGATCGGTGGTTCGATTCCCGCATACTCAAGGCAATCCAGACCAGCGCTGGAGGCAATCTGGGGCCGTAAATAAATAAATAAATAAATAAATAAATAAATCTTGATTTAAAAGTAGATATACAGTAAATTTCTTGAATATATATATAAGGAACAAGGGAAGGTGCTGAAATTTCTATCAGAAATAATCTCTATTAAGTGTTTAGTGCTGAACATAGATTATAATATGAGGAGGTAAGGGAGAAGAAAAGTTGAAAGGGAACTAGTTCTTTGAAGGCATTTTATTGTGAAATGAAAGATGGAAAATTGTGGTTGGAGGTCTTCTTTTTTATTTTCTTTAATGTGGTATAAACCTGAGCATATTTGTAAACTGAGGGAAAATAACCTGGCAGGTGGAAGAGTTGAAAAACAAAGACAAGGATGATGAACAAGCATGTGATAGAGAGTAAATGGAGAAACGTAAAGACTCAGTATTTACATTCCCCTTCATGTTGAACTTCTGGGAAGAATAGGAGACAGAGGGATCCAATGCTATGGTAGTGGGAGACCTGAAAACAATGCATTGTGTTTGGGCCAGAAAGTCCTCCAAATGGCATTGTTAACAGTAATTATGAAAATTAGCCAATATCCTAATTAACATTCTGCCTGAATAAAATGCAACTTGTGTTTCCATTTGATAACCTGACACATTTCACTGTACAACAGACAACAGAGAAGATAGCAATTTTAATTAGGATCCTCTTTCATTTATATAGTATAACTCAAAAGAATTTAAGGTGATTAATATTTTTAAAATTAGTGTGGTTATTTCACTTCTCTCTTAGATAAAGATTAACTGCTAAACAATTATAGTGAGCAATGAATGTGAACTGCTGGACCTTGATTCCAAACCAATCACCAGAAATGTGTAACAAAAGCATAACTATGGCTTTTCTGTGCCTACAGTAGAAAGAAACTAGACATTTGTTAAGGGATATGTAAAATCAGGCATCAACTGGCTGATTTGAAATATGGTAGAAATTCTTATGTGTACTGCAAGGCATTACCCTAATGTTAATAACAATGTTTATGAATCATAATTAGGAACAAATCAATGATCACTCTTTTTCACAGGAAAAACTATGACTTCATATATAGGATGACAAAAGAGGACCAGAAAACTAATGCATTCATGCACTCTAAACACCAGATTATAGAAGGAGGCCACAAGTTCAGGAAAAGCCACGATAATGGAGAAGAAATATAAATAACTTTGCAGACTCAAATTGCAAATGTTCAAAGTATGAAAGCATCAGGGGCCATGTTCTGTTCTCCTCTGTACTTTCTCCCTTGCTCTTCACAACCTCATCAAAGATTGATTTTTCTGATATTACTAGACATAATTAACTATATTATTATTATTATTAAATTTTTTGCTATTTGTCTCCCACCATGTAAACACACATTGCACAATGAGAGGAAATTTTGCTGACTGGCATGTAATGTCATCAGTCTGATAACATTTTCAGGCACATGGCAGGACAAATTAAATGAAGAACTTGGTGAATCCATAAATTGGCTTGTGTTTTCATCTGTGATCTTTCCAGGGATCTCCAAGGATCCTTCTGTTCCAGCCATACCAAATATCTTCTTTTCTGTGGATCTTCCTGCTGCTTTATGCTCCTGAATCTTTCACACTGTTTAGTTTTTGATTTTGTTTCTCCCCTTAGAGTATTCCCCACCACACACACACACACACACACACACACACACACACACACACACCCTCATCTATTCCAAAGACAACCTTCAAACATCAAGTGCATTGGTTAAATATTTTTGTCCTAGTGAAGATTTCCCTCTACACCCTCACTCATTTGAACTTCACTAATCTAGCTGGTACTTATAGAAGGGTTTCTGTGTACCTGCTACCATAATGGGCACAGCAACAAAACTCTGCAAGCAAACACAAATGGATCCTGTACATGCAGAGTGTGCAACCTCACCACAACGGTGCCTTTCTCATCTCTCCTACAGCGTCTGGCAACCTACAATGCAATTATAGTTTACATCTGTCTTCCCAACTAGACTCTGAAGTCCTGCTGGGCAACACCATTTCCTATTTATCTCCATTACCCCAGAATCTACCATAGTGTTTGTTCCTTGATAAATGATTGAGTGAGAGAAACAACTTAATGACCAAAGGATATGAGAGAGATTGTTTCCACCCATCATGTTGACAATACACTTCTTTTCCCTGCTGGCACTTCAGGTTTCTGTGTTGTCATAGCTGCTGCTTTTACTTATGATCTTTTTAGCTGTTTTTTCCTTTCTACGCTGGCTGTGACTCATTCTCCAACGGCAATGTGCTGGGTGCTACACTAGATACTATAGTGTCTTATTGATTCTCACAGCAACACTCCCCCCAAAACTATGCCTGTCCTTATTTTGAACAATACGTTTCTTCTTCTGTTCCCATTCCCTTCCTTTTGTAAATGTCTTAGGTTCACCAGCTTATGTAAGCCATCCTTAGTGAAAAAAGTCCCTGAAGCTTCGATATTTTCCACAGAGATCCAAAACACTCTGTTTATTCTCCCTCTCCTGCTCTATTGCTATATTTGCTTTGACCATAAATTGTCCTATACAGATCTCACCAATGTAACAAGTTTAGGCTATATTGATTTTCTTGACAAATGACAAATAAAACACCATGATGAGCTGTTTCTGTAAAAACCAAAAAGAGTTACAACTTAGGACAGCTGTCACTGATCTCAGTCCTACCTGGAGGACGTGCTCTCCTGCAAAAAAACTAACAACAGTCAGTTCTCTGCCTTCAGCCTGAGACTGACAGGCATTTGGATATTTGGTTTATATGCCAGCAAGTGAGTGGCTTCTGTACATTATAGCTCATGAAGCTTATCTTGTACAGAAACCAAAAATTTAATAATTAAGATGTAAAAATGACCTCACTATACCCTGGCCTCACCTGTAATACAGTATATAAAATGCAACCCTAGAAGCATCTGGAAAATATTTGTGATATCGTCAGGTTTTGAACCCATACCAACATTGTTAGATTCTTGACATCTTTGTTTGCTAGCTTTGTGATTTTCAGAAAGCTATTTAATCTTTGTGAATGCATTTTGCCTTAATCAGGAAATACTACCATACCCATAGGCTTTTCAGGAAATTCAGTAAAGTAGAATTCAAAAGAGGGTCATAATTTCACTATAAATATGAAGATTCTCTCTTTAGCCTTATCTTATCTCCTTTATTTTATGTAAATATAGAATCTGAAACTATAACAAAATAAGATATCACCAACGTCAAACTTCCAAGCACTGAAGAAAACACTCATGACAGGTAATCCAACTCTCAGGGCTGAACCACCCCGGGGACTTAAAGCTTGCTACTTTCAAAGGCAATGGGTATTGAATGAAGGAGTAAATGAATGAAGAAATGAAAAAAGAATGAAAACATAATATTCCACATTTTTTGATCGCTTGTTTCCTTGACTGCACACTGTTATTTTGATGACACAAATACAGTTTTGTAACATGAACTTTCTAGATTCTTTTATGCAAACATTTTGCTAAAATTTACCTACTCCTTGACCTGTACTGTACATGTGCACTTTATATATAATTACTAAACTGGGTGGATCATCCCAATGTGAATATCCTTTTCAGCACCATGGATAAGATTCTATCTCACTGGGAATGGATGGACTTTATGTTTCATAAAACAAGAAGCTGACCGTCAGTCAAGAAAAAGAAAAGTATAGACCACAGGTCTCAGCAGAGTAGGTACCAGTAGTGTTAACTAATGACCAAAGAAAAGTGGGAAATTCCATTGTCTATGATGTAAACTATGCATCATAGTCTTCTGGCTCTTTGGGGCTGATAACAAGTAAAACAATATTTGGTGACATAAGATTCTTAAAATTCAGAGATTTTCTTCTTTTAAATTCATCTTAATTTTCTGTTTTCTTTCATTGTTAATGATAAAATCTCAATTCCACAGGAAAAATAAGGCTACTAACCAGAAAACATACTCAGTAAAATTTATCAACTGTGTATTAGTGTTTCAATCTGATCTAGCCCAGAGGTGCTACTTTGGGGAGCAAAATAATCAGCCTTTGTCATGAAGGAACTCACTTTCATGGAATAGACAATAAAATAATATAATAATTGCTATATCATTATAACATAATGATGTCTTATTGCTCTAGTAAATTATCATGAAGATGTTATTATAGTTTCAAACAAGAAATATTGATCTCTGCAGTGATCAGAATTCTAAAAATAGCTGTCCTCAGGGCCACAGTTTCTACTGCAGCTCTATAGGAGAATCTAGTCCACACTTTTCTTAGCTTTCACTGGTTTCCAATTCCACTGGCCTATGGACACATTGTTATTTCTGCCTCTGTCATCATATTGCTTTCTCTTACTGAGATCTAGTACTTTTCTTTGTGTTCCTTCAAGAACACTGGTTATTAGAGTTGGAAATATACATTCAGGATGATTTTTTAACTCAGTTACATCTTCTAGATCTCTTTTCCAACAAGATGACTTCTATAGGTCTTAGAAACTTGAATGTGGGACCATATCTTTTGGGGAGGCCATTAGTCAAGTCACTAAAACAAACCATGATGTGTGAACTTGCTCAATTAAAGATCAGAAATTAAGGCTCCAGTTGGTGAGATACCTTGTCCAAGATCACTAACATGGATATTGGCATAATTGGAACTCATATCCGGAAGTCACTCAAAATGCCTGCTCTTTTTAATCCCTATTCAATATGAGATTATAATATAGTATCACAAGAGGCCCTAAATGACCATCAGAATTCATTCAGGTCAAATAAGGCAGGATTATGAAAAGGTTTGTGAAAGCTAATCTCAAAGACAGGAATAAGGAATAAAAATGTTACTTAAGGTTATGATAAATATATAAATAAGCATCAAATACTATATCATGTGAAGGTAGAAGGTGAAGTGCTTTAGGTGAAAGTCTCTAAAATTGACCAATTTCAGAGGAAGAGAGAATGCAAGCACCTGAGATGGCAGAGGAGGGAGTTGAAAGTCACAGGTGGGTGACAGTTGAAAGCTAACTAAGAGAAGTAGATTTTGCATATCTCATTAAGGTTTAACAGACACTTAGAAGGTTAAAACAAACAAATAAACAAAAACAGAAGAAAAAACCATGGGAGTATATTGAGGATCAGAAGAAATACAATCTGTTATAGTGCATGGTACACAACAGAGATTTCTGATGGAAGACTAGGGTCTTGCATTTGATAGAGAATTTTTATGATGTACCTAAAAATTTATATTTGGCTCTAAACACGGAAACACTGAACACTTTGCAACAGATAGTGAAAGAAAGCCAATAGGAAAAAAAAAAGAGAGGAATAGGATCTGTTCCTCCCAGATTCTTTTCTTGTGTTTTTAATTACAGAAAGCACAATATTATGAAGCCATAGTTAGCTTTGTTCTAGGGAAGGATATAGTACAAAACACAGAGGCTCTGAGGTACAGTTCAGGGCTAGGAGTATGCAACAGGGTAACATCAGCCATTTTCTTCTCATCAGAGTTACTTTCCTATCATCACAACCAAATACCCAACACATTCAATTTAAAGGACAGGATAATTTGGTTTAAGGTCTCAGTCCATGATCAGATGGCTCTAAGGCAGAAATGGTATAACACAGGGCTATGGCAGACAAAAAGTTGTTTTCCTAATAGTGTCCAGGAATAAGAAAGAGAAAGGAGAATCCATGGCAGGAGATACACTCTTCCAGATTATGCTCCCAGTGGGCTGACTTTTCTAATCCGCATATTTAGCTATGAGCATGAATGAGTATAATATCTTCATGATTCAATCACATTCCAAAAGAGCCACTTCTAAATACATGAGAATTTTATGGAACACTAAGGATCTAAACAACAACATTACACTCCTGATCCCCAAAATCCTCATGTGCGGCTCTTTATATAAAACGCATTTAGTCCATCACTAAGAGTCACCAAAGTGTTAACTGTTCCAGCATTTCTGAAAAGTACAAGTCTAAAGTCCCTTGTGGATTTAAAGAAGACTCAGCATGAGTCCCTGTTAAAAATTCAAAGTAAATTAAATACACCCAACATGCAATAGTACAGGGGAAATATTCCCTTTCCAAAAGAGACATAGGTTTAATAGAAAGAAATTGGATAAAATTAGTACTGAAACCCAGAGAGACAAACATTAAACCCTGATTTACCTCCATGTCCAGCCCCTGGAGCAAGTTGTTGTGATATAAGAACTCTGAAGGGTTCTGGGTAGCCCTCATAATGTCCTTTTTGAGGTGGCTTTACTCACCAGCTGCTGTAGCTTGGCACCCCAAAACTCATGCTATCGTAGGTGCTGGGATCAAGGATGTGAAGCTGGGATTGGTGCATGGTGCAATGTTGAGATTAAAGGTATGAGCCTGAATAAAATATAAGGGACAGAGTGAGGCCTGTGCTTGTTGTTTGTTGCTTGTTGCTCACCATCTATTGCCTTGTGCATGCCTGCTTTGTGGTACCCTTCTGCCATGCCACCCTGTCTTAGAGCCAGTGAACTATGAACTGAAACCTCTATGAGCTGTGAACTAAATAAATCTTTGTTCCTTTAACTTTGGCTGTCAGAAATTTTGTCCAACCAATGAGAAAAGTAACTGAGATATCACTTGAGGCTTTTCTCAGTCAACATGCTGCATCTATGGTGCTTCCAGCTTCATGGAGGCTCCATTGTACTTTTGGCTTCTCTCTCACAACTTCTCACACTGCCCCCTCAGAGGCACCTACTCTGGCCTCAAAGGCCTTCTTCTGAAATCTGAGTGCAATTCTCTATGACCACACAACTCTTGCCCTATGCATGTTTGTAAAAACAGCGTCATATGAATGATTCTAACACCTACTACCAGCTCAAGTGGTAGCCAGGTGCCACTGGATTGTGGCTGTGTCTATTGCTGCCAGCTCAAGCGCTGGCTAGAGTTCCTCTGAGTGACTAGAGAACTAAACTCTTTGAAAAATTTTCCTACTTAGCCAAGAAAAACGAAGCTCCCTAGAACTCTGTAATGAAAGCAAAGTTTTTCACTTTTGAAACTTTGGTCATACAAAGGGGGATAAGGTGATCTTTCTGATTCCTGAGATGCCTTCATGTTACCTTTTCTATTGTCCTGAAGTAAAGTATTTGGCTTCTTTTTCTATTGTACCTGTATCCCAGGTCATTTGTCATCTAAATATTAAACAGGCCTGACCCATCTTACCTTCTAAGATCAGAGAAGATCATGCACATTCAAGGTGGTACTGCCACAGACAAATTATCTAACAGCGTAATTAACACTCACGATATCTGATCCAAAGAATAATGGAGTCTTTGTTCCCAGTTGAAATGTTCTGAGCCCCACATTTACTGAGTACATTTCAACCAGCATTCTGATCTTCTGAGCTCTAAACAGAATTTTCTATCATTTTAGCTTACAACATTCTAGAGCTTCTCTAGCTGATGTCACTCTAGCCTTTCTAAACTTTCCATGACATTACTTTCAAAGGGTTCTGAGCCACATGTTTAGTTACAATCAAAGCAACAACCCTCCTCCTAATACCAATTTCTGTTTCACCTTCCTAACACAGGGATAAGAGATACAACACCCACAACTTAAAGGATAGGTTTATTTTGCTCATGGTCTCACTCCATGGTCTGCCAGCTCTGAAGCAGAAACAGCATGGCATAAGGGATGGCAGACAAGAAGTGGCCCAAACATGGTAGCAAAAAAGCAATGAGCAAGAGAGGGACCAGGGAGAGAGGGAGTACACCCAGGTTATACCCTCAGGGGCTCACCTGCTCTGCCCAGCCCTGCACTACACTTGCACTTTTAGTCATGAAAACAGTCAACTAACCCACTGATGAACTTAGTAACAGCATGATCCAGTCACCTCCCAAGTTCCACGGCTGAACACGTGAGGCTTTTCTGGGACATTCTGAATTGAAACCATAACACTATCTGAGCAGGTAAATTAATTCAATTGTTTCCAGTCTCAGGGAAGAAACCTGGGTATTGGCCCTTTTGTGCTCTAAAATGAGTGGTTTGCTTCTGCTAGTTATCTCACAACAGAAGGCTTTTTATGTCTAGACACTAAGGTCTCCAAGGGCCAAAATAACTAATGAAATTGGATACAATGATTAGTCACAATGCATCATATACTAAAGGGCTCTAATCTTCAAACTCCCTGAGAAGAATCTGGAGCAGAGTTAATACAGCTAATAAGAGGTTGGAATGGCATCTACCTTTGTTAGAGATACTTGTCCAGTCTCTGCCCCTTATTCTTTTCTGGCTGTGATAGGAGAAAATGCATGACTACTCGCCTCTGACAGCAACCTCAACTGGGTGCCAGCAGCTCAGGGGTGAAAGGCAAGGTAGAAATTGCAAACAAAAATCTAAACAAAGGCCCCCTCTGGCACACATTCTCATTTTCTTGTCCCATGAATCAATCTGTGTTTCCCTCATCGTGTTTTCTTGCTCAGAAGTTATGAGCAAGAGAAAAACTGACCTCCTGTTGGTGCAAAATAAATTAATATCTGAGAACAAAAAGCAAGACACAGTCTCAAGTGAATCTTAGAAGTCTTTACAATAAAGAAAAATGTTAATTATGACTAACACTTGTAAAGCATATTATAAAGCACTTTCACACACATAATTCCATTTTATATTTACAGAATTAATGAAACAACACATAAAACATGCTTAGAATTATGCTTGAAACAAAGCAGGTGTGCAATAAATATCATTTTCCTTCTCATTTACCACTGTACTATTTCTGCCGTCACCATCTCAGCCTGCCTCTGGGCTGTCACTTCCCATTACTCTCTGCAGTGAAAACTGGGGCAATATTGTTCTCTTCCTTACCCTTCTCACAAACAGAATCCTACCAAATCCCTTTAAAATGAACCTGCAGGAGTACAGGATGACAGTTTCTGTAAATCATTTTAATGGGAAAAAATTATTTCTCTACTCAACATAAATATAGCCTGTGTCTGTTAAACTAAAACAGTCAAATGCCAGTAGTCTACTTCAGCAGCCCTAACAACCAAATTACATCAGAACACAGTCAGTCAAATGATTGCCACATGATCGGTTATGCAGATAATCAGAAATATTACCATAATTATGCTCTTGTGGCTCCCTTGATATTGTAAAGGTGCCAGGATGGTCCTTTAAATCCTGGAAAATCATTGATAAACTAATAATTCATCCTGTGGCAATAGTCCTACCAAATAGGAAATACTCTTCTTTGCATCTTTCTTACACACACACAAGCACACACATACACACATGCACACATACACACACACACACACACAGAGAAAGAGAGAGAGAGAGATTTATGTGCACTAATTTATAAATAAAACTCTACTGTGTGAAAACTTCTGCTTCCTATTCTTTATTATTGCATACAAAAGCAAATACATTAGGCCCTTTCCTTGTCTATCAATATTAAGTTCATTCTTCAATGTCGCTTCCATGTCCCCTACAGTCAGAATTAACTAATTGTCTTGGCTCTCACAGCTGGGTACAGGAATGACAATTAGCTTTCTACCATGTGTAATACCTGGCTTTTTATACGTTGGGCCCTTCCTCAAGATGAGGGAAGGATGACATCTTTATGTCTGTAGTCTCCCCAAGGCCTACTGTAGTGACTGGCACTTGCTAGAAGTTCGGTTGATGTTTGTGGAATTTAAAATACAGAGCAGAAACAATCATTTCTTAAAATGCTCAGCTGACCTATCATTAGAGCATTCCTCTGTAAAACACATGCAAGTTTCATGTGGAGACTGTATTTATTTTATATTCACCAGTGTGTATTCAACAAGTCCTATGGTAAAGGAATCTTTCCTGATACTATGTAAATGACAAAGGGCATGCATTACACTGGCTCAAAGACACTACAATAACTTTCTACACTATACTTAGAATGAGAATCAAAATGGTCAGTCTCTTCAAGGAAGAAACCCAGGGACCCTGGACTGATATGTGATATTTAATCCTGCTAGTCAGAGACCATTCTGTTTGAGGAGTTTAGATGTGGCCTAGAGGTCACTTAACTACTAGAGCCAAGGGACCTACAACCTACTCCAATATTTCATTACTCCAAACCATTGACTGCTAATAATCTAAGAATCATAGAAATAGTGATACTGTTCAATAGCAATATCTCCTCTTAGTTCAGGATTTCAGTCAAGATAGACTGTATCTTACTTTTAGGAAACAATGTGATGTAACAGCAAAAACATAGTTCTTCTATCCAGATAATTTGGTTCAAATACTGGATTTGCCAATTGACAATCTATAATCACCCACAAGTTGATGAAATTCTCTGAACTGCATTTTTTAAAATCTATAAAGTTGGAGTACCAACATTTTTCTTACATAGAAAGGTATTCATTGTCTGTCTCCGACTTATGGTACATCAATGTCAATGTTATTCACTCTCGGCCCAAATACAGCCACAGGGATTCCCTGTATATCCAGTAATCATCTTACATCTTATGAAAATATCAGAGTATAGTGAAGTAGAATTTTTGCAGAGTGATTTCCCACTGCTTTATGAGACAAAGTGACAGAGAGAAGGTATTAGTAGTCCTTGTGGTAAAAAATGATTGATTGATGTTACAGATGGAACAGGCAACCCTCTTGCATAATGCAAGGCTAAGTCAGCACTCTGAGTCATGGCTATGGGCTATGCTTACAGGGTTACAACCTCGCCGGCCAGGTGGCTCTGAGCAGTCAAAGGCAATTTTCTGCAGAAGTAAGACAGCTTTAGGTTATTAGCAGCCAGTACTCACAGCAGCCAGAGATAGCTTTATTCTCCCAATAAAAAGGGATATGGGCAGAACGTTGACTATCTATACTACACACATATAACTTTTGTCTGGACAAGATACACACACATCCAAATGTATCCTGATCCCAAAGGAGTCTATCTATGATATGCCAGCCCCTAGTTCTAACCTTTGGTGATAACTGATCCTGAGTATCCATCATTATTAAACATGAATAGACGTTATCAGTGTTTTACACATATTCCTTTGGCTCTCATCTCCAGGATACACCTGCTGCAACCTAAAGCCAGCTCAAGGATTTTCTTTCATTCCTCACACATTGGACAAATCAACAGTGCAAAGGAGTAGGTGCTCATGGGAGCTGCTCTCAATGACAACAGATGAGAGTTGGAGAATAAACACCCAGCTTCTTCAACTTTCAAGTGTCTCAACTCTGAGTTGGATACTTCACCCTTCCCAGAGTTTCACAGGAAAGCTGGGACCCAGAAACCCATGTAGCAACAAATTAAAATATATGACTCTCTTCATTTTCATGAATTTACTTAGATGGATTTTTGGGTCACCTCTCACTATTGTTTGAGCACTTTGTTCCTTCTGAAACTCATTTTGGAATTTAGAAGCATCTGTGAGGATTTAAAAGGGTGAAAACCTAATCTGACTTTGGTTCTTGGAGGCAGGGTCTTTGAAAGGTGATGAAGATTAGACAAGGTTCTCAAAGTGAGGCCTCCATGGACAAGTGCCAGAGAAATCGGAAGAGAAGACACACTCACACTTCCGTGTTCCTGCACCATCTAAACACTCTGTCAATGAGACCGCCATCACTAGATGAGGCCTCTGAAGCTCAAACTGGAATCATGATCCAAAATAAACCTCTTTTCTTTATAATTTACTTGTGTTATGGCATTGTGTTATTAGCAATGAAAACAGACTCACACACTCTTAAATAAGCTACTTTCTCTCTAACCTATGTCTCAGAGTCTCAATGAGAGAACCCAAACTAAGATCATTCCTAACCACTGAGACTCAATGTCTATGTTTACAGCATAACTAACTCTTCCCACATTGTATTGTATTAACAAGATGCTTCGTGACTACTTGTAATAATATTATTTGATTAACTACAATATGAAATTTTCCCACAGGGCTTGAAAGTAGAATCAGATGTGTCTGTGCATGTACACACACACATACTTACTATGAACATTATACAAATGAAACAAGTATTTTTAAGAATATAGCTGTCTGGTGTTACTGAAAAGCACTTACTGACTTTTGTGTGCTCCAGCCTGGATTCGTGGTGCCTCTTCCAAGACCAAGACCCTTCCACTAATAAGTAGTAGAATCTGATAACCACTCTCCCTGCTCTTCCTTCTCCTCTTCCTCCTCTTGCTCTTCTTTTCCTCAGTGTTCTCCTCCTCTATTCCTTCTCTTTTTCTTTTCCAAGTGAGTGATCACTGCAAAATACCAAGCCATTTTTAATTTCCATTCTTGCCACACTAGCAAATCTTAATTGTACAGTAAAATAACGCCTCATAAAAATAAAAAATAAAATAAAATAGATCTATTATTTCCTGTACTACTCCAAGAAGAGAGTGACAAATTGGAAACTGAAACACCAGAGCAGTTGGCATTAATTAATACTAAATTTACTGAATCA
This sequence comes from Octomys mimax, assembly GCA_002564305.1. Lineage (NCBI taxonomy): Eukaryota > Metazoa > Chordata > Mammalia > Rodentia > Octodontidae > Octomys > Octomys mimax. The sequence goes on from NDGM011058484.1 coordinate 13,231, forward strand.
AACAATGAATTTTAAAGACATAATTCTAAGATGTCATTTCAATTAAGGCACTGTCACTGACATAATGGATGTGGGTAGTGTCCAGGAAAGTCGATCATGGCAATGTTACAGGAAGAAGCCATTAACTTCAGAGAAAAATAAAAGAAACCCCTGCTTCCCAAGGCTCCTAGAAGAAACTTCAGAGTCGCTAGCTATTAAACTTCTCTATCTTTTCAGTAAAGAAAAACATATCTCAATTAAAGTCCCTAATCTAAAACAGTTCACTTTGCTCTTCCACCACTTTACTAAGATACAGAAGAAGTAATTGTGTCCCTGGGTTTAAGAGAAAAGAAGACATTAATTAGGGTGCAAGTTTGCAATTGACACATGACTTGGTTTTTCTCCAAAAAGTGATTCCCTCAGCAGGGCTCAAAGAAATGAACAATAGCATATTCATAATGTTGTAAAACTAACACATGAAAGGAACAGAAATCATAGTCATAATAAAGCTAGGAACATCTCCCTAATTATTGAGTTCTACTTTAAAATTGTGTATGTAAAAATAAGAATACAGAAACTGGAGCACTGAGGCTTCAAAACCACATGGCTGAGACCTTAGAATTGACCATTTCTTTCTCCACAACAAAGTTGGTCCCTACTGATTCTCTTCATAAGGAAATGCACAACAGAGAACTTTTGAATATAAATTTAAAAGTCTAATAAAGATAAACATATGTTGTCACCAAATATAAGCATATATAACATCTCTAAGTCTCAGATTATTTATTATGTGGAGATAATGACTATTAATTGAGGGGCAAACCCCCACAGAGCACCATGCTTCCCTCCATTTCTACATCACACTGCTCTATTTTATGCGTTTGTCACACTGTATTGAATTCGGAAGCTCAGTATATCTGGAAAACAAAGTACAACATGTGTGTGAACTAAAGGGTCATCCAGAGGCAGGGTGCAGGGTGGGGCAGAAAGCAGCAGGTCTTGCCATTGAGACACGCTCCCTGGACCCCAAGGGAAAACATCTATGTCCTCTAATGTGAGTCACGCAAAAAGGATGGAAGAGACACCACCAGCCCTGGTGTTTTGCTCTTTTACCAATCCTCAGTTGGCATCCATTGTGTTTTGGATGCTTTGTTTTGTTTATTTTTGCTTTTCTATCTTAGAATTTTTCTTAAAACAAGCAGCACTTCTGGCCCAAGATACCCTTGGGGATTTCTGTTCACTTCAACAATCTGAAAAAAAAGGACAATTTCATTTTTAATTATAAATATTCATGTGTTCAGCTGAGACTATGCATGTCATTATGGTTCCCAAATTAGTTCAGAAGGAAACTGACATTTTATTCAAACTTCTTTATTCTTCATCGAAGCAGAATAGGGTGACATTTTTCTTTTGAAAGGAAATGGAAATTTTTCCTTGTCTTTGTCACCTGAAAATTCTTCATTCCCAATAAAATCTTGTTTGCAGAGTTTCCTCCTACAGTTACAAGAATTCAAGTGATCAAGAGAAGTAGGGTGTTCCAGTTTATAAGAGAGGAACTGACTTAAATAAGATTAAAGCCAAAGGTGACAATATGAGTCATATACAATAGTGGCTCATTTGATTCTCACAAAGAGTCTATTATTATCCCTCATTCTTCACATGAAAAATTGAGGATCAGAAAAGTTAAATGGTCTCCTAAGGTCACACAGCTCTTAAATAGTAGAATGAAGATGCAAATTAACCCTTTGAACTCCAAATCTAGTTCTTCTAATCCATAATAACTGGTCATATGTCCCATAATGCCTATAGATTATTTTTTGTTTGGAGAAGCCTTGGTTAGTTCCTCTCAATAAACCAGCTCACATGCCAACCATAGCTATATATGAACAACAGAAAGGGGGGGACACAAATAAATTAATTAATTTGATAAATATTATATAAAAGCACTAAAATTACATAGATATAGACATAGATATATACCTTATCCTTGCAGGTATAATATTTATCAGTTAGAAGCAGTAGAAAACTATACCTAGTGAGGTATAAATGCCTTCTACAAACACAAGAGCTAGTTAATTTTCTAGGCTTGTAACTCATAATTATAAACTCAGAAGTCTTGTTTTGTTGCTCTTTCTCTCTGAAACAGGGTCTCACTTTATAATTCAAGCTGGCCTTGAACCTACTGAGTAACCATGCTGACCTTGAATGTGCAGTGGTCCTCTTGCCTCAGTCTTCCAAGTGCTAGGATTACTGGCTTGTGCCATCACACCCAGATGACTCAGTAGTTTTAAAATCACTTAACCCACAATTTCTCCAGAGAAGAAATATAACTATGTCTAAGGTTCTCTCTCAGGGTCCAACAAGGTTGCAATCAAGGTATCAGACAGGATGAAGTCTTGCATGAAGGTCTTCTTCCAAACTCACATGATTGTTAGAAGAATTTCTTTCCTTTCTGCTATAAAACCCAAGGCCTAATGAGACTTTCTAACCTCAGAAAAGCCTTAAGATTACTTACAAAGATTTACCAGATTAGGTCAAGCCTACTCAGAAAAAAATTCTTTATATTAACCCAAAGTCAAGCTAATTAGATATCTTAATTGCATGTATAAAATCCCTTTGCATTTTCCACATAATATAAAACAATAATAGGAATAAAATTCATAGTAGTCATAGGTATTTTTCCACAAGGGATTACATATGTACCTACACCCTGGCTGCTACTGAAGCAATATTACTTTCCAACTTGCAACTCTCAGATTGGTGCCTGATACTCTGCTAACAATCCATACATCAAAGTGACAATAGCTTTGCATTCTGCACAGGTCTTCCAAATGGATTACAGATCATTAGTCAATTAGGTAAGCCAGAGTGAGTACCTACTGCTATACCTGCAACAGAACAAAGAAAACTTCAGAGTTCAACACTATAAAAGACTATCTTTTCTCAAAAGACACTTATAATCTACATTGGAAAGAACTGGAAATTGTTATTTGTGAAAAGTGGTAGATAAAATTACTACTAACAAAATTTAGTAGGTCATATCTATACTGCCAGGCCACATTACCAATGAAGAACATGACATCTGAAAGCAGGGCAGGTACAGAATAGCCTTGAATAGGATAATTTTGCAAAGTTTTATTAAGATCAAGATTTGAGGAAAATTAAAATAAAGATTGAAAGAGACCCCAAGACAGACATCTAAATTCCTTACATATGGACTAACTCAGACCATGCCCCTGTGCCAGCTAAGTATGTCTCTTTTCTTCTCTGAGACTCCAGTTACTTGTAATTTAAGTATGACTTGTCCAAAGTGAGACATTGTCTAATGCTGTTAAAGGTTGTTCCTCCTCCAACAATACTACAACAAATATTAATTATTACTGAGCTCAATTGTAGTTTATGAAATGTATCATGTGCCTTCTTTTTGGTCATTTATCCTTTTTTTGTGGGGGGTGGAACTGGGGATTGAACTCAGGCCCTTGCACTTTCCAGGGAAGCACTTATTCTACTAAGCCA
>NDGM011058511.1:0-12494 GCA_002564305.1 Octomys mimax
CACACACACACACACACACACCTGCACAACCACTAAAACATATTCCTGAAACCACAAAACAGTCAATAGTTTCAGTACATCATGATAAAGAGTTCTATTGAATTTCCTTTTTAACGAAAAGCAGAAAAAAATCAAAATATTTTTAAAATCCATATTTAAATTTTGAATATCTCTTCATGTCACAAGAATCCAGGTAAACACACTGTAAACTAATCAGCACCAGACTTTCTGAATTATAATCACAGCTTATTTAAACATGCTGCTCGCTATTAAGTTCTTTACAAATTGCGAGAATTTTTCTACCATAAAGCTATGAATTTAGACTTCACATTGTAAAGCTGCTTTAAATGAAAAGTACCCTGGTTTTGATGTCTATAAATTTCTGATGTCAATTCTTATTGTATAATTTATGAACTATTTGCTTTTGGTGAAGAAACTGATTTTGTTTTTAATTTATGTATTTGGTACAGGGTCTCACTACACAGCTCAGACTCATAGTGATCCTTCTGTTTTCAGCCTCCCCAGCGCTGGGATTACAGGAGTGTACCATCACGCCCAGACTCTGTTGCTCAGCAGGTCTGGGGGGTGGGGCCAGCACTGCATGCAGTACCAGGGATTCAACCCCAGTTCCCACCCTCATCTAAGCAGGTGCTTAGTCAGCTGAGCTATCTCGCTGGCCCAGAAACTGAATATTTCTGAGCATCACATTCTTCATCTTTAAAATAGGCAACATAATATATACCTGGCTTTAATGTGACATTTACCATTCATTCTATTATCAAATATTTTAGTAAGATATTTCATTTAATTTACATATTCACTACTTTTCAAGAATGAGATACTCTGAGAGTCAGAGATATTGATTAACTTTATGAGTGAGGTAACACATGCACATACATCAAAACTCAAACTCAAACTCCAGCATGTGAGGAAATGCACAAGGCATGAGGCACGATGCGCTCATGGGAAATGTCTGAGGGGCTACACGATCTGTCAAATGCTTGTCACCAGCAGGTGTGGGTCCTGGCTTTGGTAGAAAAGCTTCCATGGAAATTTAGAAGAAAAACAGGGAAGGACTTCTAGATGAAAGGTGCTGCATGTTGATGCAGAGTTTCCAACTAGCCCACTGTCAAAGGAAGAAAGCAAGCTCGCCAGGGTTCAGGTGATCGTTTTTGTAGAACTGGGATCATGCATGAGGGTTGGTTCCATTTTCAATGCGGTATTGCTTTTCTCTATGGAGGTCACAGGCATGTGCTGTCTGTCCTAAATTAAGTGATCACATGCTTAGGACAATGACTTAGGACACACAACAGTGTCAAGGTGCAGTTAAATGTCCATGCAGTCTTCTTTTCAAACTTCTTATTCTCATTCCTGAAGGTGGAGTGAATTGTGTAAGTTAGGGACTAAGCAATCCTGTCTTGTCAGCTCCTAGACAGACCCTCCCTGAATGAGCAACATAATATGTAGAACTGAGAAGAGATTTATCCTAAGAGGCACTGCATCAATACACAAAACAAAGGGAAAGCTTTGCTCTGCTTTTATTTTGTGGGCATCTGTAGGTGTTTGTGAAGAATCGTGGTTTACAGCAAAAGTTCCTTTAACCCCCTGCCTATCCCTTATTACAGGAGAGGTGATCTAACCTACTAAATCCAGCTGAACTCTAGTTTGACATTAAAAGGAAGAAAAATCTGTCATAGGTATACAATAACTCTAACATACTCAAAAATTATGAAGAATGAGAAGCAGTACACACACACATGCGCACTCACATACACACACGTGCGAGCACACACACACATGCACACACACACACACACACACACCCCTTTTGAACGACAAGCAGGTTAGGGCTCAGGAACCTGCCTGCTCCCCAAAATACTATGAGACAGGTATGGAAGACACTATCTTTGTTTTCACGAAAAGCTCAAGGTAGAAAGAAATGGTGGGAAGATTAAAGAAATAGTGAATTGGTACTTGAATCTATGGCTTCTTATGAATTGTTTCTTGTTTGTGTCATCACAATTCCATTCGCTTAGAACAGCTGCATTGAAAGAACTTTACCATTTTAAAAGGTCTTTCTTTTTGTGAAGCTGCTTAAAATCAAGAAAGAGACACAAAAGACTGTACGCACACATTGTGATCTATACACATTCATCAAGGCATGGAAATTCATGGGTCAAATGGAAAAGGCTGATTTGACTTTCCATATTTGTACTTCAAATAACACAGCAAGTACTGTTCTTGTCTTTCCCTGCATTCGAGTGTGGAGGGAAGAGGAACATGAAGTAGACAATGGTTTATATCACGTATTTCACTGCAGAATAACTCCTGATCACGATTTGTTATGTTCATTCTGCCTTTGTAGCATGACTAAAAGACCTCAGAAGATGTCAGACTGTCACACAGGAAGTGACAATGAGCCAGAGGAAAGAATGTTCATACCAAGAGTAGCAAGCCAACTTCAAACGTAAATCACTGGTAAGTGCTGAAAGAGTAGCACCGTTTTCCTTTCTATGATGTGAGGGTAAATCATTTTATAAATTTCCACTTGTGGCCTCCCATTCTTACTTCGTTAATTTTTTTTTTTTGAAAGTTATTCTGTACCTAAGACAGACGTTTCTTTTTTTTTAAGTTCAAACTAGAGTTCAACTGCATTTAGTGAGTTAGGTCACCTTTCCTGTAATAAGGGTCTATTGAAAAACTCGGTGGATCTGGGTAACTCACTCTTTGATGTGTAAATTTTTCCTTAGTTACTGTGTCTGTAAAAAGGTTTGTTTTACCAGATGTAACTTTTCCATTCACAGTTAGTAAAGAACTAACAGACCTTCATTTAAATGTCATTGTCACCTGGATGTTCACAGGAGATAGGAAAAAAGTCATTTACAGCAAGGAAAGGCACTTTAACCAATATAAGTAACTTTAATATCATCTTAACTGTTACAAGCTATGTGAGATTGTCTTAAATTTTGACCTGCTAAGAAAAAACTAAAAAAAGGACTTTATGTTATTCTATTATGTATACTAAGTTTTTCCTCTTCATCATCTAGATGTGTTGCATCAGTAAGAGTCCTTTGCTTCCCAAGAGGTAACTTAATTTGAGCAGTGAAACTGGTTTTAAGTTTATCTAAGTTTTAAAAGCTTTCAAAAAATTTCTTGCTGTTCATTTCAATTGAGGTTTAAGTTATACTTTTAAATCTTCCATTGAACCTTAAATATTATTCATCTTCATCAGGTGCCACTAAGAATCTGTAATATAGTCTGTTGGGGTAGAAACAACTGTGTTGATACATAATTCATATTTTCTCACATGAATAGAGATACTACAGGATGGGGATTTTTTACTGATATTTTAAGTAAATAAATTACTTCCAAGCATCAAATTACACTATTTTATATGTAGAATCTAAATTTTGAAGACAGATATGTGCTTTGCAGGGTGGGAAGTAGACTCATCTTTCTGATCAGCTGTTGTAGTTGAGCTAGGGACCGGCTGGCTCACTACTACATCAAAGACCATTTGTCCAGAAGCCTGACTGTCCTGGTTTCTGTTCTGTGTGATGTGATCCATGACTTTAAATTTCGTATGCTCAGAAACATGCCCACCCACACGTGGGCTTTCCTGTAGGACTGTGCGTAGGCTGCTCAGTTAGATCCCCAGGGCTTCTCAGTTCAGTGACGCACCACACTGTAAATAACTGCTTTACCTTACTGCACATGATGAATTTTTCTCCATCCTTTTACGTACTTTCTGGTTTTGCTCATTGGCTTTGCATTGATCAAGAGGAAAACTTAGGGCACTGAATTAAAATCCAATGCTCTTCTATTTAAGTTGTTAAAATTATGTTTAAAAAATTATATCTAAAATTTTAAATCAAGCACAATTCACCCATCATTCAGGGAAATGAGCAGGTTACTATAAATCTGAGGATAGTTTTATATCTTTATTTTTATATAGTGTTGTATATGTTTTATATATAGTGATTAGTAAACTCAGTCCCTTTAAAAATATTAATGCACTTAATTGAAATAGTAATTCTTAATAGGAACTAATTTTTCATTTGTGGAAAATGCTAAGAAAAGGTTAGATAAATCATACATCGATGTCTATCTATATATTTCCAATAAAGCTATCATATCTATTATTGTTTCAAGATAGAGCTCAATTGAACTCTAATGGGAAGAGATACAGTATCATTTCTAAAATCTCATTCTGTATTTACTGTTAAGTGCTGTAAAGGGCATGGAGGACACCATAAAACTTAGATTTATCTTGAAACATATTGGTAAATGGTTTGAAAGGTGTCCTAATTATTTCACTGAACATTTATGTCTTACATGGCAGCAAATAATGTTTGAGATTCATTTTAGTGGACCCTCGCTGCTACAGTGTGGTCATGTTTTGCTAACGAAGGACTCGTGTGTTGGAAGCTCACTGTCCAGTGCAGTGCTGTTAACATCAATGGTCTGCTAAGAACTGACTTGCAGTATGAGACTGTTGGGGCACCAGGAGCCCTTCTGTCCAAAGGATTAAGGTAATTTACTCCTTGGAACCCCAATTCAGTTCTAACAACGGCCAGTTGTATTAAAAGAGCATGACTAGCCTTTGCCACTATGTGAATTTCTATCTTACCATACAGTCATCCACAAATGCTCATGCCACTCCTGCATGTGATGAAGTGAATGGAACTTTTTCCATAGTCTAGTGTCTCAGTTACTCTTCTCTCATTGCTGGGACAAATACCCCACACCTAAAATGATGGGAAAAAGAGATTTAGCTCACAGTTACTGGAGGACTCAGCCCATTGTCAGCTGGCTCCAAGGCAGAGTGGCACATGGCAGAGGGCAGCAGTTCATGGCAGTGGAAGGTGGCAAAACAGCAAGAGCATAGGGCAGGAGTAACAGCAACATGGTTACGGAGAGCATGTCTATCTCCCCTAAGCTGCATCTAGGTTACACACTCCAGGCTGCGTGTATTACTCACACCCATAGTCCCAGCAGTACTAAAACCCATAATCCCAGCCTTGATCAAGAGTTAATCTCAAACTCTAGAAGTCCCCGCTCCATGACTGCATGAGGCTTTGGGGGGACAACCAAACATAAACCATAACATCTAGCATATGACAGAGCAAGGGTCTTGAACATTCCAAATTTCAAGCTATGTGAGCACCCTTTTTAAAATATCTGCCCTTGAATATTTTGTTATAGCCAAACAAAAGAGAATAATACCTTCACGGAGGCTCTACCATTCAGAGTAAAAGTACTAACCTCTCTAAATTAAATGAATGCTCTATACAGATTCATATCTAGTGTGGAAATGATTATCCAAGTTGACATATTATATCTGGGCAGAAACAGAGTAAATTTATGCAGAGTATCACAGTTCATAACAACTAAAGATTGGAAGCAGCTTAGATGTACATAAAGTCATTAATCGATAAAGAAAATTTAATATTTACACAGTATGAAGTCCAGCTTTGCAAGAAAGAAACACTTGAATCATCTGTTACAAAAAGAGTGGATGTACGTTGAGACAATAATGTTGAGCGAAATAAATCAGACATATAAGTTTAAATATCAGAGTTTCTCTTATATGAGAAGCAGAAATTATAAATGAAGATCAAAATCAAAGATGATAAGCGGCTAGTGAGATAGCTCAGCGGTCTAAAGTGCCTGCTTAGGCAAGCTTAGGCAAATGCGCAGGGAACACGGTTCAATCCCCTGCACCAAATGCCGTGCCAGCCCTGCCCCCAGGGTGGGCTGGGATGGCTCCCCAGAAAAGATATTTTATAGGAAGTGGGAAGACATATTGTTGCCAAGTAGGAAGGAGATCAAGACATGGAGGGAGGTGGGAGGAGACGAAAAGGGAAGAAGAGAGAAATCAGTGTATTGTGCTCATGAACCAACTAAACATAAGGAATGCAGACATTCTATATTGTAAACATGTACTAATATAAAGTAAATTTAATTTATTTAAAAATTTTTCAATATCTGTCTTTAAATACTCTTGTTAGTTCTATTTTAAGCATAATTATGTTAATATTATTCTAAATATTCTCTTGGCAATTTTTAATAGCTGTACTGCTAGATATTCATTATTTGTCTAAATAGATTCAGGAGATGGGTTTTTGAAATTTAATTTGTTCTTTAATGAGCAAAGATACAGAAATGTCAAAGAAGGTCATTTAACTATTTTAAAAATCCTGTTTATTCTTGAACAAATCTGTGAAACAAAGTTTACTTCATCAGGGCTGAGACAGGTTTTCCAGAATGTGAGTGATTCTCTCAGGTGATGGGATTGTAACTTTCTTGGCCAGAATTGCAAGATTTGTGTGACTTTCTGCTTATTATTTGGAGAAGGCAGTGAAATCTTTCTTCTTTGATGCTATATATGTATTCTGTCTATCGTGTATATCATAGTGGGAATCAAGAGTAAGTGGAATTTGTCATTTCTTTCCTTATATTGTACATGAATTTTGCTTTGGGAAATTTTATCAAATGATATTCATACATGTATAAGAGAAGACTTTATGGAACTGGTGAGAATTGTAGTAAGAACATCACAAGCAACAACCATGCAGAGTTCATTTCTGTAACACTAGCTTGAACTTGGGTAGCATCCTGCATTTTATTAGTGGCAGCATTCCTTAGTAGCTGCTTTATCTAATGAGACCATCTGCCAATACCTTACTAAGCATGCACTACTTCTTTAAGTATTAAAAAACAGTACTTAAAATCCCATTTTCTTTCTGCTGTGCACAGCCTGTTCCATTAAAGCCAGAGAATTTCATAGGTTTGACCTATTTCAGAAAATTATTCTCTTTCCAAAGCTCTTTGGATAGATTCTCTTTAGATTTATATCAGACTAATTCTGGGTTGAGTTTAGTGATCTTTGACATGAATGGAATATTTTTCTTGTATGAAATATCATTCTATTCATTAAATTACAACCAATTATATTTAGACCTTTGACCAAGTTAATAACCTTGAGATCAAGCAAAGTATTCAGGGGAAGAGAACACCCTCTAAACTATCACTTCCATTATTCTAGGAATTGAAAAACTTTTACAGTGGACTAATTGCTGACATATAGATTTGCTCCCAAACTTAAAAACATAGTTAATGAAAATATTATCATTAAAAAGTTAGAGGTAAAAAGCAGAGGCTATAAAATATAGTATGCATCTAAAGGAAAACTATTACAAGAACTATATGCCCCTGTTATTAGGAATAAATGAACTTATTTCATTGTTTTCCTGTCTTATGATTCCAACTCCCTTTATCCCCTATCACCAGACAATAAATAAAAAAAATTGTCTCTCTCTCTTTTTTCTAATATATTTGGTACAGGGTCTCACTATGCAGCTCAAACTCATAGTGACCTCTTGTTTTCATCCCCCAGTGCTGAGACTACAGGCATGTGCCACCACACCTGGTCTCAGTCCCAGGCTCAGTGTGCCCAAGGGTAGGGTCAACAAGGAATGTGGTGCTGGGGATTGAACTCTGATTTCTGAGCTTGCCTAAGCAGGTGCTTAGCCTGCTAAGCTATCTCGTTGGCCCTCAAATATTTATCTTAATCTGTTTGCAACTTGGTATTAGTCACATTCTCATTCCTAATCACTTTCTCATTGCTAAGACATATTAATGCAAGTGAAATTTATTTGGCTCCCAGGTTCTAGAGCAGCCTGACGGGTTGTCTGCAAGGGAAAAGCAAAATGGCAGAAGGAAAGTGCTCATTTTCTGGTAGCCAGAGAACAGAGAGAAGAAAAGATCTGGGAATGCACCCTTCCCATGACTCACTTCTGCAGACCAAGTTGTACCTACTGACACTGCACACTGCTGTTCAAATGAAAAAGGGAGTTTTCACTGATGAGTGTAACACTCCACAGACCCAATCATCTTTCAAACACAAGATCATTTGGGGGGACTATTTTAAGCATAATGTGTACAATTCTTTTCCTGGCCTCCCAAAACTCTTGCCCTTTTTATTTTGTAAAATGCATTTAGGGCCTGCAGTGGTCTAAGTGCCCTGCTGAAAAGCAAAGGAACCTTATTTTGATCCCCAGAACTAGATGCAGTCCTGCCCTGGAACTCCTGGCATGTTCTGCTGGTCCCTGAAACTGGGCGTGGTGGTGCATTCCTATAATCCCAGCCCTGGGGAGGCTGAAACAGGAGGATGAGTATGAGTTCAAGCTGTGTAGTAAGTAAATTGTACCAATTTTTAAAAAATGTATTTAGTTTGTCTCTAAAATTTGCTGAAGTATTAATTTAGGCATTTGTGAGAAACCTACATTGTGTCCCCTGAGACTCAAGATAAACTCGTAGCTGTGAGTCCTTGTAACTAAATACATATGTATAAAATTAAGCACTGCTGACATATAATTGAAAAAGTTATGCATATTGATTTAAACTGGAAGGGGCCAAGGAGATAGCTCAGTAGATTAAGTGCTTGCCTGGCAGGCACAGGGTCCTGAGTTCACTCCTTCATAATGAAAAAATAAAAAACAAAAACAACAACAACAACAAAAAACAACTTGAGAAATAGGAGAACAGAAAATAAGGCCAATGCAAGACCTAAAATTACTAGGACAAACATTACATCCTGTAGCTCCCTGTTCAGCATCAAGAGAAAGTTGTGATAAGGTACTCGTTCTAAGAAGCGTGGCCAGTGCTGCTTCTATGGCCTTGCATAGTGCATCCCACATACTCTCTTCCATGGGCTGGCTCTCCCTACTGCCTATCATTCCTCAACAGTCATTCCATGCTCCTCAGATCTCTGACGTTTCTAGCGTCCACACTGAACTTTAACTTCACTTTCAAATCTTCCCACACACTGCCTTCTCAGGGCACATTGCCTAGCTTTCCAGGGCTTTCTTTGAAAGCCAGGTGGAAGCTTCGTTACCACGCAGCTCTTCCCTTCTGCATACCTGGAAAGCCAGCAAGACCTAGTTGATTACAGTGCCTGCCACAGTCTCGATCAGTGGACCATGACTTCGGTGGATTCTGCCTACTAGGTTAAATTCCTTAATCTTAGCCTTCTGATAAGTCTTAAGACATGAAAAAAAATGAAGACACAAAAATTTTAAAAAAAAGTTTTTAAAAATGAAGACATATTCTGCCTGACAACAACACACATGGACCATCGCACAGCTGTCAATGAAGACTTTGCTCACAAGCGAACCCGCAGGAAGCTGTCCACCAAAGCCACACTCGTAGCATTCTGGTCTTCTGAGATCCAGCCAGACTCACCCATTAAGCTTTTGCAAAATTATAAGGCTTCTCTAGTCTACATTTGCAGACTTGTCTGGGTGTCTCTTGTAATCTAACTCCAAGTGTTTCTGAATCGTGTAGTCAGCTACAGTCACGGTGGTACAGCTAGCACAGTACCAACGTTCAGGTGTGCTTGCTTTCTCATCCCTGGGATGAAACACTTGGCACTCACAATTTACATGGGGAGAGGTTTATTTTGAGCTTCAATTCAGAGGCTTACATCCAGGATTTGTTATCTCCATGGAAGAAACATTTCAACAAAGAGCATGGTGAAGGAAATGTGCTTATCCTGCAGCAGTCAAAACATATATAGAGAGAAATGGAGAATCAGGCCAAGAATGCATCACTTTGGCTCATTTCCCATCCTTACGACACACTGCTTGAGAGCCAGCCCCACTTCTTAACATACATTGTACTACAGAGCTCATTGCTGGATGAATCCACAGGTAAGTACAGTGTCTTTTAAGCAAGATTGTCCTGGAGGAAACATTTTCAATTGAAATTAATAATGGCTATGATCAAATGGCTCAGATTCCATCATTTATGATATTTATTTCTCATTTTTCTGGTGGCTGGGAAGGCTAAGATGTTGACATTGATGTACAACTACTTCTCTCTGTTTCCAAGATGGAAAAATCAAAACCACATATCAAAAGACTTAGAAATGGAAAAAAGTGTGACTAAAGTTAAAATAACACTGGAAAATGATTTTATCCATCGTGTGTGTGTGTGTGTGTGTGTGTGTGTGTGTGTTTGAGATGATATTCAGGTGGGAGAGAAGGCCAAGATAAAGATACTGCCATTGGTATATTAGAAGAGTGACAATCTACTTCCTAGGGCTACTCTTTGCAAATCTTGAAGATATAATTGTTACAACTATAATAATTTTCATTGTAGAAATCATATTTTCTTTAAAATTGTCATTATTTTAGAAAATATTTTGTACCTTACTTGCAAAAAAACATAGAGAAAAAAATTTCCTCTGAATGTTCCTGTATTTTCTTATAATTTCAGAACGAAAAAACAAATTAGGATTTAAAACTAGGTAGCAGATGTGGAGATATCAAGACCAACATAATGTGAATTGTAAAATGTTTACATTGGGTATACTTAAAAGTCTTTTCCATGTCAGAAATTTAATCGTGCTAAATTCCATGAAACTATTTGGTCCACCCAGCATAATTACTATTGAAAATATTTCATTCATCCCACCACCAATTATGTTTCTAAATATTGAGTGGTACAATTTGCCAAGATTTTTAGGCTAAGATCCAGTGTATATTTAACTAGAACTTTGAGAAACTCCTAGAAACTGGACCATTCTCATGCTACATATATTAGCAGTCAATTCCCACAGAGGATCCTGAAAGGATATTGTTCCCCTGAGTTACACTTAAAAGTTTTTCCCACATACAAAATTTACTTTGATTACTGAATTTAAAAAATGGACATCACTACAAATAACTTAATTATGACAAACATGTTGATAAATCTCTGAATGTGGTGATATTGCTAATCTTATTGTGACAATTTTAATGCTACCTATCAACACAGAAGTTCCAGGATAAAAGCATCAGCAATTACATGTTCAAACTTAATTGTTTTATTTTCCACAAAAGAGTTTTGTGCACAACATCAGTCACAATATTTAATATGGTGTGAATGTCTTTCTTAAAGAAAAATCTGCTTGTGTAACCTGACCATAAACTTACTACTGTTCTGCACATAAACACTTAATATAATTTTTTAGTATTGTATTTTCACTTGCAGGTTTATATTTTATAGAATATTATATGAAATTAACCTATGGGAAATTTAAGTTTCTTTCCCAAAGTATGTTTTCCCTTTCATTAGCTCTTAACATCTTCTAAATTAGAATTCTAGGGCCAGGAAGATAGCTCAGTAGAATAAGCACTTGAGTTCAATCCCCAGTTCCGCAAAAAAAAGAAAAAGAAAAAAAGTGGAATTCTAGTTTAACTTTCCAATTTCTGTACCACATAGAATCATCAAAATTTATGGTTTCAAAAGACAATTAGGTAATTTCTTATACTCTGAAATAGGACAACATTTTGTATCTAAAATGTTTTCTGTCTATTTGATATTTTTAAATCTAAAGTAATAATTTTTACAGCTAGGAGTTGTTCACAGAACAATATATTATACCAATTTATAAGATGTATTGTGAAGGCATTAATATTTGTCAATTCCTAATTATGTGCTGAACACTATATAAGTAACTTCCTGCAAACTTTTATTGCAGTTTTCCAAATTAAATGCTATGAAATATACACATTTTTACTAAGTATGCATGCGCTACACAAATAAACAAGGTCTCTGGGTTCATAAGATTAACATTCAAGTGAACAATGTAGGAAAAGCAATCACTTAAACTCACTAATCTTGAGTCTTTTCCTCTTTAAAAAAATTTATTAGTATCAGCTACCAGCAAGTAATGGTTACATTTACGTGGGCAGTTCTTATACGTCTAAAGCACGCCTGCATTTCTTTTCATCTCCTACCTCGCCTCTCCATCCCCACTGTTTCAGCTGTTGGTCTCTTCTTTACATGCAGAAGCTTTATTTTCGTCAACATTCCTGCTCATTTTTAAATTTTTTTCCCTCTTTTTCTTTCCCTTCAATACTTGCTCCACTTCTTGATTCTCCATCAGTTTGAAAAATACAGAACAAATGGGTAAATAGATCGAAAGTAAAGCAATCTTTAAAAAAAGGTATCTTTAAACTCAGGACCTTGTTCTTGCCAGGCAGGTTCTTATACCACTGAAGTGTCTGCCCAGCCCTAAAAAATATATATTCCTAGTAATATGTAATGTTCAACAATATTTATTGGACATTAACATTGGGCCTAACAATCTTCTAGGAATCAAACAGGAAGGACTTAAGAGATGTTATGACAGAAGGAAAGAACAATCAGAGCTCAAAGAGCAGGAGAAATTCACTCATCTGAGGAGGATGTGGTGAAGGAACAATATCAAAGTTTCCCCACCATGTTAATGCCTAACCTGACAAGGGAATCATGATTTATTGAAGTTAGCAAGACTCACGAGATAATGTATGGAAGTAAGTGTTTTCCTGGTAACTACTTCATTTATAGTCAAGGATATCCAATGGCATTTACTCTAATTCTTCTATTCATAACCAGAACCATTGGGGCTGGCGAGATGGCTCAGTGATCTAAAGCACCTACTTGGAACAAGCTTGGCAAAGCAC
>NDGM011058517.1:0-17086 GCA_002564305.1 Octomys mimax
CTTGGTTTCTCAGCCAAATATCAAAAACTGCCAGGAACTTAGGACAAATAACATCTCGTATAAATAGAAGTACTAGCGGAAGCAGCCAGGACGGTGACGACTGCTCCTGGGTACTGGGGTGCAGCACATCCTTTCTTTCAGAGGGAGCACCCTCTACCCCACAGCCTCCATCCTAGCCATGGGGAATAATCTGTGAAAAACAGCCAGAGGGACAGTCAGAGTATGTCATTCTAAGTGGGGGTGTGGTTTGTTTTCAAATGCCTGGCCTTGTTATATTTAGGGGGATTTGGGAAAAGGTGGCCAGGCGAGAAAAGAAGAAACTGCTTTTAGTGACTAGGCTGGAAGAAGGACGCCCTCGCGGTGACTAATGGAAACAAAGATGCTATTGTGCATTCCATCCTGTCCCTTGACCTCCTTTAAGGTTTACGTCTTCTATTTCAAATAGATGAAAGCAAACCACTGAGTTGCCAAATATTTCTGGAGGCCTTGCTGTGTGCAGGCTGTCTCCTGGGCATCAGGAACACAGCAGCGACCAGGATGGGCGCGGTAGCCGTCCTCGCAGGGATGACGGCCGAGGCTTCTCCTGATATTTATGCCTGTGAGGCTGAGACCCCGCGGGCAGAGGCTCCTTTCCTGCTCGGTCCTGGATCCCTTGTGGCTGACACAGCTTGAGCCGGCTGTTGGTGCGGCCTCGAGGTGGGTGTGCAGCGGGCCTGATGTAGCTCTTCCCTCTATATTGGCCTCCCTGAAGGATTTTAAGTGGTTTTGATAATTTCAGGCCCCGTGGAACAGTCTGCAGGAGCTTAATTAAGATGTTCACACCTCCTGACAATTCCTGTGTGTTTTGTAGTTTCTGATTTTTTTTCTTCACTTTTTAAGTGAACTTCGCATCTTCCTCTAGACAGAAGACGTAAATTGCCTTGTACCTTCGCATCTTCGCATCCAGGTTAGGTGACTGCTTTTCCCCATCACATTAGGGACCTTTGCTTTGCAAGCCGTCATGAGCTTTCCTGGTAATTCGCTTTCCCCATTCTTCTGCCTTGATTTCCCCATTACTACTTCAGGATGTCTCAGCTCCTGCTTGTATTTTTTTTTAATATTGCACTAAAACTATTTGGGCAGTGTCCTCTACACTGGTTAATTTTTTGAAAAGTTAGCAAATTTATAATGCCCTGCTGTTTGGTAGGCCATGTAGATAGAGCTGGGCCCAGTGGTACGTGCCTGTAATCTTAGCAGTGGGGAGGCTGAGGCAGGAGGACCACAAGTTTGAGACCAACCGGAATTACACAGCAAGACTGTCTCAAAACACCAGGTACAGGGAGGGTGTGTGTCAGAGTTCTGTGGTCTTCCTGCCTTTTGTTCCAGCTGGATTTGCTCCTGCATTAGCAGCAGCACTGCCTCCTGCGTTAGCTTGTGGCAGTCCTTCGTATGCAGTGCTGTACTATACTACGTAGCTGAGCTCCTGTGGCCTCCCACAGAGCCACAGTGTCCCTGAAGAATAGGTGGGAAGCTTGCCCTCACACCCACCCTCTAGCCTTAGTAGTCCAGGATTTTAAAGAAGAAATGGTGTCAGGTTTGTGGAGCTGCCCTGGTACCATTCTGTCTCCCAAGTGCTCTTTCTTGCTTGAGCTACGTCTGGGAATGATCTTTCTGGGCATGTCTGAGACTGATTTTGTGAACAGTGTAAAACAAAGACCAGGGAGAAGAAGTAGGGGTCCAGAAATCATGCCAGTGGATAAAGTCCAGGCAGGATTGCTGATTTCCATTTCTGGGGCTTGGGTGCATAGAGTTAGAGAGTTTTAAAAAGTGGAGTATGGCAGTTTTTTCTAAGGCTAAATTTAGCTGTTGCTTTGGAAAATCAGAGTGGTACAGCGTGTGCCTTATCTGCGCCTGGCCCTTCCCCTTGCCTCTGCACTCGGACATCTCTAATAGCTTGCAGGGGAGGAGCAGCTTAATGGACTGGAGTGGCCCCGTTTATTCTGGGAAGGAATTAAGTGGCTTCATTTTCCCCATCTTTCTGAGCTTCCTAAAACATTTAGGAGACTCCCTAAGCAGCAGTTCCAGTTCCCTCCAGGAATAGTCTGAGTCCTGCTGCCTCCTGCCGTCTCCTGCCACCTCCAGCTTCCTCCAGCCTCCTCCAGCCACCTCCTGCCTCCTCCTGCCTCCTCCTGCCACCTCCTGCCACCTCCTGCCACCTCCTGCCACCTCCTGCCACCTCCTGCCACCTCCAGCCTCCTCCAGCCTCCTCCTTCCTCCTCCTGCCTCCTCCTGCCCCCTCCTGCCCCCTCCAGCCTCCTCCTGCCTCCTCCTGCCTCCTCCTGCCTCCTCTTGCCTCATGGGCTCCTGCTGCCAGTGCAGCCAGTGGCTCTAAGTGGGCTGAGAGATGGCCTCCCGTTCTCAGGCCAAATAGCAACAGGAGGCTCATGTGCACTTGAGCTACAAATAACGCGTTTTAAAATAGCAGATGGTATTTGATGATTGCTCCTTCATTCATTTACCTGCCAAGCAGAGCTCTGTCTCCTGCTCTGGCAGAAGGGCCCGGGTGGCTTCACTCATAGTTGTAACAACAAGAGCTCTGGTTCGAAGATATTGTACATTAGCCTGTTGGCAGGCGTTCAGGGCCACACTCTGAGGACGTTCTGGGAAATGTTTTATATTGTAGTTGTTGAATACAGTGAAAATGTCGCAAGAGCAGCACAGCTGAACCAGAGGGTTTGTTAAGCACGTTCATCACCAGTTATGATACTCCACTGCCGACGGTTTGTATTCCAGTGAAAAAGAATTCATGTCAAATTGGTGTTTTTAATGGGAAGCTCGGCAGCTAGAGAAGAGTGGTGTCACCAAGAAAAATTCCAGCTTGTGTCAGCTGTCACTGAGCATCATGCCACTCTCCTTACCTGAGCTGAAATGAAATGAAGCCAGCTGGGCGAACCAAGTTAGGGAGCCTTCTGGGCTGCAGTCAGGTCAGCTCTGTTGCACTTCAACTGTTGAGTCACCCGCTGTCTCCATGGACACAAGTGCTAGAACTTCAGGTCTACGGTGGACCGTGGATTGCAGAGCCTGCTCAGTGTCCTCGGTCCATCCATGAAGGGAGCAGTCAGGCGGCCTCCAGGTGCCTAAGCGGGCAGAGCCTCCCTTGACAGGAGCCTCAGTCTGCTCCTGGTCTAGCGTAGGGACAAGGTCGCTGCTTCCACGGAACCCTCCGTCTGGCCTGAAGTTAGGACGTGTAGGAGAAGGGCTACGTGTGTTGGCTGAGGGCCGTTCAGACAGAGGGCAGGACGTGGAAGGGTAACAGGCACAGCACAAAGGAAGGACTGTAGAGGCGAACCAGGCTCCGGGTCTCTGTCTTCATACTTAGATGTAGTGTGACTGGGGGTGATGAATGTTTTCTGAGCCTTTGCTTTCTTCTCTGTGAAAGAATCTTTTGAGTTGCTTGGACTGTCAGAAACAATAGAGAGAGGGCCAGGCGCACAGCAGAAGCCCCGTAGCTGCTGCGCACCCGCTATTGGAGTGAAGCTTGAGCCACACTCTGGACAGAGGAAACGGAAGGCCTCAGCAAAGGCCCCGAGGCCTAGAAAATTCCTCATGGCTTTGGAGAACAGTGAGCGGTGCGAGAACCCCCAGAAAGCATAGCCCGAGACAGTTGCTAAAGAACATTCGCTTCATACTTCAGTTTTTATTTTATACAAAATCCAAGGAGAAGAATTTAGTTCTTCAAACTGAATGGTCTGGTATCATGTCAGGAGCAACCACATGTTCGGTTGCTCAACCTAGCTGTGAGAATCAGTTCATTTCAAGATTAAAGGCACATGCCGGCCCACCCCAGGGTGTTCTGAGAGGACAACTGAGACTTTGCGTGGTTGCACTCGCCTGTAATCCCAGCGCTTGGGAGGCTGAAAAACAGGAAAGAGCGCTACGAGTCCGGTCTGTGTAGTGAGACCTTGTAGATCCTGTACTAAATACGTTAAAAAAAAAAGGATTAAAGGCAACAGCCAGGCATGGTGGCCCACATCTGTAATCCCAGCACTTGGGAGGCTGAGGCAGGAGGATTGCTGAGAGTTCAAAGCCAACTTGGGCTACATAGCAGGACACTATCTCAAAAAAATAAAAGAAAAGGAAGTGTCCAGAACCCAGAGGCCCCTCCTCCAGGGAATAGTGGGGCCCTGAAAGTCCACAGTCCGGCCTGTGGCTGTTTTCTCTGCACAGCTTTTCTTACAGCAGAGGTCCAAACTCTGGGCTTCTACACTTAGATAGCAGTAAGTCCCTCCATTTCTGAACTTAGAACATACTCAGGGTGTTTTGTTGAAATTGTCTTTGGCTTTAAAACTTTGGTATTGCTTAAGAATTTTAAACATTTAAGTGAATATTGATTTGAGACATTTAAAAATCTTTTGAGAGGAATTTTGTCAAAGAGCTGAAAGAAAAAAAAAAAAGCCAAACGAGGGCCAGTGAGATAGCTCAGTGGACTAAACACCTGCTTTGGCAAGTGCAGGGACCAGGGTTTGATCCCCGGTTCCACATGCTATGCTGGCCCTGACCTGGGGCATGCTGAGCCCCAACTGAGTCTGGGCCTGTCGGCGCACACCTGTAATCCCAGTGCTGGGGAGGCTGAAAAAACAGGAGGATCACTACGAGTCTGAGCTGCATGCATAGTGAGACCTTGTACCAAATACATAAATTTAGAAGACCCCAAATGGCCAAGTGACTGCTCTGTGGCACTTTGAGAATTGCCCTGAAGACAGGCTGGGAGAAGAGAGTGTGAACATGCACCTAATACAGTGACTCTTGGGCAGGTGGTTGATTAGCAGATACTTCCTTCTTCTGGGTTTTAATACTCAAAGCTATCAAGGTTATGAGTACGTTGTTTTCTAATACTGTTGGAAGCTGTAAGAACTGGAGTAAACAAGGCATCTGGGTATACTATTCTACCCTGTACCTATACGAGGTCTGGTGTGGAGGCCCATGCCTGTAATTCCAGCACTCTGAGAGGCGGAGGCAGGAAGATCACATGTTTGAGCTCAGCGTGGGCAGCTTAGTAAGATCCTGTCTCAGAGGAAGGGGTGGAGGACTAAGGATGTAGCTTAGTGCGAAGGTCCTGGGCTTAATCCCCAGTACCATGCACGCGCGCGCGCGCACGCACACACACACACAGTTAAATGAGAAATTAGGACTGGAGATTTTTCTGTAGCTTAACACATCAATATGATTCGTTTACAGCATAGCCCATATTGGCTTACCCTGTTTAGGGCACACACAGTTTCTTTTCATTATCCTTTTTTCTATGTTTACAAAGCCCCCAGGAGCCTAGAATAAATGCCGTGCTGCTGCATTAGAGATGGAGACATCAGTATGGACTCAAGCTTACTATACACAAGCGGATATGGAAACAGTCACAGACGTGTGTGTACCTGCGCGTGCAGGTATTCCTGGCTCTGGCCACTGAGAAGAGCTAAAAACATTGGTGCCCTTCGCAAGAAGCATGCCCAGCACCCAGATTTTGGTTTCAAACACCGCAGTCTGAAAGGAGCAGGGGCAGGGGACACTGCTTAGGGAAATTGGTGGTCTAGGACCGGGGCAGGAGAAATAAAGGTGAAGCTGGGGTCTGCAGCAGGCAGCTTTCACGTGGGTGAGCAGGTAAAGAAGAGGAGGGCAGGGTTCCTCAGGAGCAGAGAAACGGCTCAGTGGCGCTCCCAGGGCAGAGCTGGAACACGTGGAGCGCTAAACAAAACCAGGTGGAATTGGAGGCCGACGCAGTGTTAACTCTGAGTGAGTGACTAAGCGGGGAAGGACAGACCCTCCCTCTGGAGGCCTCCACATAAATACGTGGGTACTTCACCTGTGAGACGGGACTTCACATCCCTCTCTGTGCGTAGGGGCTGAGCCGCGTAACTTGGCTCCAAAAATGGGCAAGAGGAAGAATGGGAAGAGACGCAGCCGAGACGCAGCAGATGCCACCATAACCTGACGCACAGCCCACGCATCCTTTCACACCTCCTGGTTTGTGTGCTGAGCCAGGGACTCCACCCCACGGGGCCTTCCTGAAATCCCACTCTCCCCATCCCAGCATTGGGAAACATCAGACAAACCCAGGCTGAGGGGCGTCTACAAAATATCCGATCAGTGTTCTTAAAACTTTTGAAGTCTTGAAAAATGAAGGTCGGAAACACTGTCACAAGTCAGAGGTGACATAAAAGCTAAATATGGTGTGGGGCCGGTGAGATAGCTCAGAGGTCTAAAGCACCTGCTTAGGCAAATGCTCAGGGACCGTGGTTCAATCTCCGGCACCTCAGGGTGGACTGAGCCGTCCACAATAAAAAAGCTAAATGTGTATTCTGGGTTGTACCCTGGGACAGGAAAACATTTAGGGAAAAAGTTGTACAGACAGATTCCAGGCTAATTTAGTTAATAGTGGTGATGGAATGTTTCTTTTTTTCTGCCCCCTTCTGGGGATCTAACCGAGAGAGACCTACCGTGGAGCCACATCCTCACCTATACTTTCGTGTTGAGATGGGTCTTGCAGATTTGCCTAGGTGAGACCTGAGCACAGTCCGATTCGGTTTGAGGTTCTCCAGCCTGTCAGCCCCAGAGTCAGTCACAGGGTAGCTCCTGGATGAGAAGGGTGGTGCTCGCTGTCGTCCTGCTCTGGGATGAGCCTCTGGGTGAGTGCGAACTGGTCCACAAGCACCCTCCATTCAACATGCCCAGATTTTATTCCCTTCGTGTAACTCCTTGTGTAACACATGTCGAGTTGGGTGCTGTCAGTAATCCCAGGATGACTTAGAGCACACGGATCTATCTCCATTGATTCTGGGCACATAACGCTGCTATTTTATATGGGGACTTGAACACCTGGTTTGGGTATCTTCAGGGGGTCCTGGAGCTGTTCTCATGCAGAAAGTGAGAGATGGCTGAATCATTCAGGCTACAGAGATTGTTTTAATAATCACAATAAAGCTAGAAACAAAACAGGCATAAAGCTGTGGCTTTTCACTTGTCCGTAGACACGTGAGGACTGGCTTCACCCACGTAACCAAGCTAGGCACGAGCCTAGCCCTGCTCAGCAGGAACGAGTGGAACCTCGTTCAGGAGTCGGTCAGTGCTGCACAGGACACTTGCCCCTCGGTCGTTTCCCACCAAGCCCCAAGGTGCTGTAATGCGTGCTACGGGTTTGTTAAGAGGCCAGTAACTGGTTCTAGGGTCTTGGTAAAGTGCTGCTCAGAGTAGTTTAGTACTGTGAAGGCGCTTTCCACACAGCCACAGGGAACGCAGCTGGGGACCTAAGAGCAGAAGCTGGGGACCTCTAGGCCAGCGCGGAAGAGGCTGTCATCATGGTGACAGCGTATTGACCTGGCGATGCAGTGCCATGGCCTGGCACAATGATTCAGGGAGGATCTGGTTCTGCTGCATCTGTGCTGGCCAGGGACAGCCCTGTGGGGTCAGAGTACCTCCACAGGGGTAGCAGGCCATCCAGAGAGCAGGGCAGGGCACTGTCTAGCTGGCCACACCTCAGTGTGCTGCCCACCAGCACCTTCTGGCCCTCTGCTGCCAGAGATGTTAATCGTAACCGCCGCACTCAGACAAGTGCAGTGGGTACCAGCCTCCTGAGGGGCTGCCAGAGTGTGGGCTGCAGACACAGCCGGTCAGTGGCTGGGGAGAAGTAGAGTTAGGCCAGGCCCTCTCGAGGAACGCATCAGGCTCTCTGCGTGGGCCCTGGGGTGCACAAGGTCTGGCCTGATGCTGTACACTATGAGCGGGCAGGAGACGTGGTCCACCAGGGACAGTGCTCACGCCGCCCTGCACTGAGCCCGTGGAGCTAACTCGTTTGCCGACTTCACATGGAGCTCTGTGCCCCGCAGACTCCAGGTGCCTGGAGGAGAAGGACCTGCTGTGAGGCCAACAGTGCTGCCCTGCGGTCCTCCTGCGCCTCCAGCCAGCGGCCTCGAGTCAGGTCGTACCCAGCAGGGTTTGTTCCAGGTCATCAACCAGCTGCCGATTCCCACTGGGACACAGGCTGCTTGTCCTCATCTGTATTGTAAAATCGGAGCGATATTATTTTTTGCTTTCAAACAGGAAGGGTGGTTCTTTCAGGGCTGTTCTCATTGTCCTGGGGCAGTCCAGCTCCAGGCATCTCGGGCCTCAGTGGGCCCATCCCTCCCAGATGGCATAAACACTCTGTGCCCTGCTGTGTGCTGCGGGAGGGCCAGCGCTGTCTGCGGACCTCGGGCTTTGTGCTGGGGTGCCATGGAATGCTGGCAGAATGTTTGGTTTTGGGGGGATTTGTTCCTTTGTGTCATTGAGATAATTGTGCTTGGCAGATAGTGGTACCTTCAGCAGAAAGAACTGTGTTGTCGCTTGGTTCATTGCTTGAAGACAGTGAGGCCAGCAGCCGCCTTGGGAATGCGTGTTCTGAGCGTGTGCACAGTGGCTCAGGCCGTCTCCCCACGGGTGGAGAGCTGAGCGAGCAGGGCACCAAGGGTGCGCAGCCATCACCTGGCAGTGCCAGGGCTCCTAGCAGCAGTGCCTGCTCAGGTCCCCACCCACCGCTCCAGCTCAGCTTCTCCTTCTGGGGCCCATCCTCCAGCACACCCTCCCCGAACGTCATGCCTGAGGCTGTGTACATGCTGTCCCCTCCCTCAGGTGCCTGGCCCTTTGGGTCCGGGTTCATCTCATTGTCTGGCTCGAGCATTGCTGTCCTGGCTTGGCCAGGTCCTTGTCCTAGTGCCCCTTTTCACATTTCCCTGTTTTCCTCCTCTTTTGTCTTTTGTCGTAGGCGACCTGGTGCAGCACTCAGTAAGTCTGTGGGGTGGTGGTGGGTGCTGATAATCTTGGTCATGGTTTGGGCTCTGTTGTCAGGTGCAGGGGGCAGCCTGAGTCTAACGTAGGTGTGCACTTATGAGTGTGCACGCACACGTGGAACCACCGGCACTGTACAGAATCACGCTTTCTCTTGAGTTATGCTGCCACGTCCAGCAGTTGTGTCCCAGTGTCCTTTCTCACATGGAGCTGAAGCGCCTATTTGTGCTGGCCTGTGACTGAGCCCCATGTTAATGACGCAGTTGCTAAAATCCAGCACAAAAGCTAGAGCCTGGGTCAGGAAAGAAGAGAATGTTTTGTTTGCTTTTATAGAAAGCCGGTGTTTACTTTTACAACAAAACAACTTCCTGCCCCCCCAAATATCCCCCTCTTACATTATGCCGTATTTATCTTGTGTGTCTGCTGTGGTGGCCTCACCACCGGCTCTCGTTAGGTTTCTTCTGGGAAATCTGACACAGAGAAGCAGGCCCGGAGCGCAGAAGCAGGATCTGACACAAAGTGATTTGGGTTCCTTCAGCAGGCACGCCGCGCTGCTGAATGCCCCAGTCACGACTGTCTGTGAGGGGAAGCCTGGCCCGGATGAGGTCTGGGATCTGGTGACATCACTGCCAGTCTCTTGGATGCCAGCTGTGCTGGGTGGTGCAGGCCACAGGCCACAGTTTCACTCCTGCTCTCTTGTGCCGTAGATAACCAGTTCAGGATGTCCATCCTAGAGCGGCTGGAGCAGATGGAGAGGCGGATGGCCGAGATGACGGGCTCCCAGCAGCACAAGCAGGCCGGTGGCGGTGGCGGCGGTGGAGGTGGCGGCGGAGGTGGCAGCGGTGGCAGTGGGAACGGAGGGAGCCAAGCTCAGGTGCGTCCTGCCCAGTGCCCTCTTGTGTGCTCAGTGTTTTCTTCTATGACACAGCTGGCTCCAAGTTAAAAAGGGGCCAAGTGGCAGCTGTATCTGCCAGGACTCAGAATTTAGCCAGAGCCTTTTTACTTTGCGTTTCATGTCTTATCCCTATCTTTAGGGTAAATATAAACCTGAATCGAATTGAACTAAGTCATTCAAGAAGATCAACAGGCAAAGGGCCCAAGAAGCTGCTTATGGAGTTACTGCTCGCTGTAGAGCGGTACCCGAGAGCGGCGTACATGGACGCTTTCGACGAGCAGCATGCAACCTGGGGAAGTCACCGAGTACGATTTTAGTCCCGTTGGTCTTGAAGCTTCTATACCGGCTTTATTTAGGAGCTTTGTTTTTCAGACTATTTGTCAAGGGAGCCTAGCGATAAAGGGCCTGGCAGTATTTCTTTCTAATTCTACTTAGTTCCTGAAAATCTCATATAATCTGTCATTTTCATCAAGATGAATGAATTCCTCTCACTAAATTTTTTTTTTCTTTTGTGGTACTGGGAATGGAACCCAGGGGCTCAGCATGCTAGGGAAGTGCTCCACAACTGAGCTAAATTAGTGGCCCCTTTTAAAATTTTTTATCTTGAAAGAGGATCTTGTTAAGTTGCCCAGTCTGGCCTGGAACTTGCTTGATCCTCCTGCCTCAGCCGCCTGAGTAGCTGCAGTTACCGGCCTGGCCTTTCCTCACCTTAGTTTTCTGGGGATTGAACCCAAAGCCTCATGCCTGCTGGGCAAGTGCTGTGCCACAGAGCTACAGCTGCACCCCCAGACGCAGCAGTTTCCCTTTTAAGTGAATGTTTGTTATTTTATGATCCTTATAAATGTCAAATGTAAATATTTTTACTAACAGTCACGGATGAAAACAAAGCATAGTATAGTGCTCCAAACCCGAGAAGCAAGCCTCCTTTATTCTCAAATTTTCTTTTCTGTCTTTAGACATAAGTAGGTAATGCACTCAAGAGGCTGAGGCAGGAGGATTG
Organism: Octomys mimax; assembly: GCA_002564305.1. Lineage (NCBI taxonomy): Eukaryota > Metazoa > Chordata > Mammalia > Rodentia > Octodontidae > Octomys > Octomys mimax. Next base: position 10,689 of record NDGM011058517.1, read on the forward strand.
CCAGCCTGCACTACCTAGTGAAAGCCTGTCAAAAATAAAAATAAATAAAACCAAGAAAAAAGTCTTGACACATAGTAAATGGTAAATTATTGTTAAGCTTAGCTTCTTCCTAATGTAATACTAATTTCTACATGAGAAATCATCATTTAATGCATCTCATGGCCAGAATAAGAGGTTCCTTTGAAGTCCTTTGCTCTGTACCTACAAAAGCTGCCTAAAGAGAATGCTATATAAAATCATTTTAAAGCTTGGTTCTTGGGCGACTGGTCTGTTATGATCTGATCTCGTAGGAATTGTATCAATTTATGTTGCTGTCTCTCAATGTCTGTATTTGCTATATTGATAAAAACTCAGCTGCTTTTTGTATAATGCAAAAACCCCTCCTTTGCTCCTCCCCTGGGGATGTCTGTGTACCAAGACCCGTAGCTCTGCGTGGATGGCGCGGCTCTGCCGGACCTTCCTCGCTAAGGTCAGGCTGCCGCGCTCTGCCGGACCTTCCTCGCCAAGGTCAGGCTGCCGCGTTTTGGAATCACCGACTGTACCCTTCTAACGAGGTTTCACTGCTCTGAGGAGGATGACATTATATCCATCATCATTATTTTTGGAGGCAGTTTTTCCAAATTTGAAAATAAAAAGCAATGAAGAACAACAGTATCTCTGTGGTAATTGAATTATGTGGAATTTATTGCCAGGAGGAAAAAAAAACCACTTAACCCCAGGATACAAATTGTTACAGAAATGCCATTTATTGGGGCAAATGTAAAACATAAAATTCTTACCACAGCGGATCAAATAAGCTGTTGAAGTTGTTTTTAATTTTTCTTCCTTTACAGTGGATTTACATGGAGAAAGCATGTGATTAAAATTAGTCAATTTCTCTTTCTTAGGAGACTTTATTATTGCTAACACTCAGATTTCAAGACCTTGTGTGCTTCTCCAGTATCTGTAAAGAATAAAAATTACTAGATGCTTTTAAGAATTTCTTTAGGGAAGAAGTGCACCACATGTAAGTGACAACTTTCTTTCAGAAGTACCAAGAAAGTCACAGATCCTCATGCTTTGGATGGAAACAGTGCTCTACCATCAGGAGTGTTTGCTTCAGCAGGGAGGCGAGGCCGGTTTTTTTTCCTCCTCGCAGCATGTGCTTTCACTGAGATGGTCACTGTGAAGATCACCATCCTAGTGCCAGTGTCATAGTGCCCGTGTCCTAGTGCCCGCATCCTAGTGCCAGCATCCTAGTGCCCGCGTCCTAGTGCCAGCATCCTAGTGCCCACGTCCTAGTGCCTGCGGTCCTAGTGCCAGCATCCTAGTGCCCGCATCCTAGTGCTAGCATCCTAGTGCCTGCGTCCTAGTGCCCGCGGTCCTAGTGCCAGTGTCCTAGTGCCAGCGGTCCTAGTGCCAGCGTCCTAGTGCCAGCGGTCCTAGTGCCAGTGTCCTAGTGCCAGCGGTCCTAGTGCCAGCGTCCTAGTGCCCGCGTCCTAGTACCCGCGTCCTAGTGCCCGCGGTCCTAGGTAGACGCTGGTGCTGCAGAAGGCACAGGAGTTTACCTCGCACCACGGCCTTGGGGGCGTGCTGCGGCAGCGGGACAAGGCGCGCTCTGTGTGCTCCTTCCCAGAAGGTCGCAGGGTTTTATGTTTTCCATTTTAGTTGCTAATCAGTCGCAGAGATTTGTTTCTACTTTGTAAAAGCACTGGTGCCGCCGCCGGTGTCGGGCCTCTGGTCCCAGCGTGCTAAAGGGGGGCTTTCTCACAACAGTGTGCCTCTGGGCCCGGGACCTTGGGGAGCTGCTTCGAGAGTCGTGTAGTCATCGTATGTGAGAAGATGATGAGCCGGGCCTGCTGGGCAAAGTCCAAGCATTTAATCCACTCCAAGACGTTCCGGGGCATGACCCTCTTACACCTGGCTGCTGCCCAGGGCTACGCCACCCTGATCCAGACCCTCATCAAGTGGCGGTAAGGCTGGGGTGCGAGGACTGCTCAGCAGCTTACGGCATCCTGGGCGTTCCCACCAGCAGAGGGCGGTCTGGCCCCTCCGTATGCTTTGTAGGCTGTGAGTGAAGGGCTTTCCTGGAGGAATTTCCAGGACCTTTATGAACATATGCCCCAGAGCTACTTCCTGAGATACTGAGTAAACTGGGTTGTTTAGTTTCCTTTGGGCTCCTAGCCAGAGGGACAGTCCAAACTACCTTGGGAAGCCAGTAGGTCTTCACTTCAGTGAGGTTAGATGCCCCTTTTGGTTTCGTCTTTGTAGGGATAGTAGTAGTCTGGTGTTTCCTTTGATTGGATTGTGTGTGAGACTCCGTTGCTCTGTTACAGCACAAAGCATGCGGACAGCATTGACTTGGAGCTGGAGGTTGACCCCTTGAATGTGGACCACTTCTCCTGCACGCCTCTGGTAAGGGACTGGCTCCTACCTGCTCCTGACCATTTTCCCAGTCTGGCCGGGTGGGTGTAGAGCCCCATGGAATCTGAGAGTGCTACTCAAGGGTGGGTGGAAAGCTGCTTTGTTGCTGTAAATCTTTGTTGTTGTTGGAACCGGGCATTAAACTCAGGCCCTTGCGCTTGCCAAGCAAGCGCTTATTCTACTGAGCCATCTCCCCGGCCCTGTTACTGTAAATCTAATCATTTGCCACACTGTGAACTCTGTAATGAAGTGTTTAAATGTACTTCCTCAAAGATCTTTCCAGTTCACCAAAAGCTGTATTATTGGGAGTTTACACAGATATATTAGAAAGATGAATCTTACAGTGTTATACAACAGGGATCTTAGAACGTTACTTAAAAGATGAGTGAATTTACTCAGGTCGAACTCTGTAAGGAAGTATTAAATAAGCCCACAGTACCCCCTACTGAGTTAGATATCCAGGATATTAGTACTGACTTAGTATCCAGGATACTTTCTAAGGGTAATGTAGGGTTTCCCACAAGGACCAGTTCACTGGCAGCAGTGGCAAAGGTAAAGTGCAGTTTGGCCCTCTCTCTGAGAAAGCTGTCTTTGCCTCCCTGTCTTTAGATGTGGGCCTGTGCCCTAGGGCACCTGGAGGCCGCTGTGGTACTGTACAAGTGGGACCGCCGGGCCATCTCCATCCCGGACTCTCTGGGAAGGCTGCCTTTGGGGATTGCCCGCTCACGGGGCCACGTGAAGTTAGCGGAGTGTCTGGAGCACCTGCAGAGAGACGAGCAGGCCCAGCTGGGTCAGAACCCCCGGATCCACTGTCCCCCAAGTGAGGAGCCAAGTACCGACAGCTGGATGGCCCAGTGGCACAGCGAGGCTGTGAGCTCTCCAGACATCCCCAAAGGGGTCACTGTCATTGCGAGCACCAATGCAGGTAAACCCCGGGAGCGGAGGCAGCTCAGGCTTGACTGCTTTCCCATTGCTTTCTGCATCCGCCCTCAAGGCCATCACAGATTCACATGCGTTAGTTTTGTAATGTTTCTGATTTTCTTTTAAAACTGCCTACCTTCCCCTCAAAAACACATAGAACGTAGCTAAAGTTCTATGCTCATGCAAGAAAGTCACATTCTGGGAGAAGAGTTGTCTGACTATGACATGTGCTTCTGGGGAATAGCTAAACATTGAGTTCCGGCTTGGCGCTTGGGTCTCTCAGGCATAGAGAAAATATTGCTGCTTTAGGATTCCGACTTTTATCTCCTGTCCTGACTGTCCTTTCTACTGTACTTTTCAGAGCTGAGAAGACCTCGGTCTGAACCCTCTAATTACTACAGCAGTGAGAGCCACAAAGATTATCCAGCTCCCAAAAAGCATAAATTGAACCCTGAGTACTTCCAGGCGAGGCAGGAGAAGCTGCTTCCCACTGCACTGAGTCTGGAACAGCCAAATATCAGGAAGCAGAGCCCTAGTTCTAAGCAGTCTGTCCCCGAGACAATCAGCCCCAGTGAAGGAGTGAGGGACTACAGCCGGGAAACCTCCCCTCCCACTCCAGAGACCGCAGCCTTCCACGCCTCTGGATCTCAGCCCGTAGTAAAGTGGAATTCCAAAGATCTTTACATTGGTGTGTCTACAGTACAGGTGACTGGAACTCCGAAGGGGACCAGTGTAGTAAAGGACACAGCACCTCCGCAGGTGCGCCCTCGGGAACCAATGAGTGTCCTGATGATGGCTAGCAGAGAGGTGGCGAGCACAGAGCTGGGGGCCTACCGCGACAGCGCAGAGAGCGAGGAGTGCTCGCAGCCCATGGATGACCTCCAGGTGAGCAGCGGCCAGGTGAGCGCAGAGGCTGCACCCTGCATCGCTGGGACCTGCGCTCGTTCCAGAGGCCCTGGCTCGTGTCCTCCTTGGGGCGGGCTGGCGGCGCGCCCTTCTCTGCGAGGATGCTGGCGTGCCTGCTTTGCTCGGCCTGCATATTCCTGGCACGGATCCGACCGTGACGAGGTCCTGAGCACCAGGCCCCAGGCCTCAGTAGAGCCTTCCTCTCGGCACCAGCTTCTCCAGACTCACTCATGGCCCTACGAGAAGTCACCTGCTTCCTCCTCGCGTCTCCGATGCCAGTGTGCCAGTGCCATCGTCTTTAGTACTAGTTATATCATAGAGCCAAGGCCCTAACACCAGCTGGTGAGAAAGGCAGAATCTGGACTAGCTAAGGGACCTTGACCAAGCCGTGTGGTAGCTGTGGTGGAGGGTGTTGCAGGCTCGGGCTCTGAGCATGTGCAGTGAAATACCCCTGGACCTGACACTTGTCTGCTCTGACAACAGAAGCAGAACACACACGGTCCAGTGAGGGAGGTGAACTTGTTACAGATTAAGAGACAATGATGTACTAAAGTAAATTCTACTTGAATGCGGCTGTTAAGCAGAGTCCATTAAAATATACTGGGGAGGGCTCGGGAGATAGCGCAGCAGGCTAAGCGCCTGCTTAGGCAAGTATAGGGACTGGGGTTTGATCCTGGCACCACACGCAGCACTGGCCCTGCCACCAGGTGTGCTGAGCTGGCCACCAAGACCAGGTGTGGTGCCACACAACTATAATCCCAGTGCTTTGGAGGCTGAAAACAGGAGGATCACTATGAGTCCGAGTTGCATAGTGAGACCCTGTACCAAATCCATAAAAAATAAATAAGGGAAGAAAGAAAAATAGGTAGATAGATCAGAAAGATTAAGAGGGAAAACTCTCATGCAATTTCCAAAGGGACTCCTCTCCCCAACTTCCCTTTGATACAACTCCAAAACAAATGTAAAAGGAGAAACCCCTTCTAGAAACTCAGCAGGAGACTGGCACCTGCAGAAGTGACACAGCCAGCGGGCGGGGCACAGAGGAAGGAGGTGCCTGCAGTAGCCAGTATACCTGGGTGAGGCCTGGTCCTGGGGCCAGCCTGTGCCGGCCGCCCTCACTGTGGGGCATAGAGTGAGACGCGTGTGTTTTCCTGTGGCACATCTACAGTGGCCAGGAGGCTCTGCTTGCTGTCTCCCAGCCACAGGAGCCACAGGAGCCTGGGAGTCAGAGCTAACAGGGTCACACACCCCACCCTGGAAAAGTTCTGTAAAGAGCCAGATGGCGAATTGTTTGGGGCTTCGCGGGCCACAGTGACCTTATTACAGCTACTTCTGCCCTAATAGCGCAAGCAGCACCATAGACAGTATTAAATGACTATGAACATGAGCACTGAGCACATAGCTCAGTGGCACAGCACCTGCCCAACAAGCACAAGGTCCTGAGTTTGATTCTTAGTACCAAAAAAACAAAGTGCATGAACATGGCTGTATGCCAATAAAACTTTATTAACACGGCAGGTGCCTGGCTGGATTCACTCTAGCACTGTTTGCCAAGCCCTGCTGTAGACAGTTTCTCATGGAGTGCATAACAGGTGTCAATACTAAGCAATCTAGAGCAGGGTTTGTAAATATAAATGTAACGAGGCAGATTGTATTAGAAACCAGTTGCTCAAAAGAGGAGCGCGGAGCGGAGTATCCTGGCAGTCCAGCAGAGCCTCCTGCGGGATGGAACTGTGCCCGGCGCACTGCACACCCACACTGGCAGGGTGCCGAGCGCCGGGCAGGCAGCCAGGGTAGCTCAGGAACTAAGTTTGGAGCCAGGCCTGGAATGCGCTCCTATAATCCCAGCACTCAGGAGGCTGAGGCAGGAGGATTGCTTCAAGTTCAAGGTCAGCCTGGGACTAACCTGAAGTTTAGGGTCAGCCTGAAGGAGAAACTTTCTGGGAAAAAAAAAACAACCCTAAATTTGTGATCATAGGTAGGCTTTATTAAGTTTAAATAGCTGTTGGACAGCACAGCTTTCTAACAGTTTTTGTTCATTAAAAGAGACTTGATGTTGTAAATAGAAAACAATGACTAAAACTGTTTCACATTTTTACCAAGTCTTAAGAGACTACTGTCGTGCCGGCAACAGCACATGCCTATGAACAACCTGGCAGTCTAAAGAG
>NDGM011058523.1:3436-32244 GCA_002564305.1 Octomys mimax
TTTCAGTGTAGGTATTCTTATCGGCAGTGGGGAGGTGACATGAGGTGAGGCATCTTGTTAGGGAGTTTCACAGAAGAACACAGCACAGGAGCTGTTGCAAATAATGACTGCAGCTATGGTAACCCAAGGTGAAAAGCACTATTTGCATCACTTTATCACTCCTTGGAGATGCAGTTTACACATGTCACTGCTGTAACTGCACAAGATGGATGTAATCACAAATGACCGGGCACAATAGCAAGTCAGATAATTCATAAGAAATCAGTTTACAAAGACATGCAGGAAGGAATAATTCAAGGCTTTGACAGATGACAACCTGAGAAAAACTGCAAGATTTCACCTCAGAAAAGGTTCAAGCTCTATATTCTCTTTTCTGAATTTCTTTTGTATTCATGATGTGTGTGCATTTATTGTATTCCAGTAGAAATAGTTTCTAAAACACAAAAACTTTACATTGTATGCAGAAGATCTATTTTAACCTTCAAACATTGTTATGGAGTTATGTGGACTTATGAATTAAATCAGAGGTATAAATTTGCCTCATATGATATAGTAAAAACAGTCAAGCATTTTTATGTACTCAAAGTATATAGCATCTTTTGGGTTATCTTTTGATCACAATACATAAATACTTGCCCTAAAATATATTCTACTTATGTAGATTTTCTCAGCTAAGGACTCATGTTGATGCTACTTCTAGATGAAAAAATTGCTGCTTATGGCTATCTGAAAGCCATTTGCTTGAATTATTTATTTATCAGCCCCAGTATTTCTTGCATTGTGCTATTATGCTAAAGCATAGTGATAAAGATAGACATAGTAATGAGAGTGAAAAAAATAGTGACAAACCAGATAAAAATCTTTGCTTTTAGAAAGGTTATAGTTTATCAAAGAGGCACAGCCAAAAGAAATTGAGAAAATTATTTCAATTGATTGAAATATCTTCTCATATGACATGAGGAAACGATCAACTTAAAACACAATCAATGGTAAAGTTATGAAGCAATATTGATAAAGAAGCTATGAAAATATAATGGAGAAAAATAGATTCATGAACAATAATTTCTTTTGCATTCTCAATTTTAATCATACTCTACCATGAACTCAATAGTCTGCCACACTCAAAAGCTAATTTAACACTTGGGTTTTTTTAAGTGCTGTCATCTTGCCATTGAGTATCTCTCTTTCACAACCAATTTTTCTCCTCTGAGCTCTTGCTACTCATTTTTAAAATTTGAGATGCAACTCGAATTTTGTGTCTCCATTAATCTTCCAATCATCCCTGTCAAGATTTAGCTATTCCAGTAGTAGCAGCATATAAATGGTACCTCTAATTACCCTTTATTTCTTCCTGTCTCAATTACTTTACTCTCATTGCTGGAATGAAATACCCAACACCCAAAATTAAAGGAGAGTTTTATTTAGCTCATAGTTAGTGGAGGTTTCAGTCCATACTTAGCTGACTCCAAGGCAGAATGGCACATGACTGAGGGCCGCAGTTCACAGCAGCAGAAAACAACAAAGAGCAAAGGGAGGAGCAGCAACTGTGGCTGCTAGCAAGCCCCTAGTCCCTCCTTATACTTGTATGCAGATTTTCCATCCCAGGGCAGGTGTAGCACTCACACCCATAATCTCAGCATTGGATCATGAATTAATCACAAACTCTGGAAGCTGCCCCAGTGACTGTATGAGGCTTTTGGGGGACACCTAGACACAAACCATAACATTCACTCCTAGCTCCCCAAAAGACTCATGCATATCCCCTTATGAAAAAGACATTTTAGTCCATCTCTAAGAGTTGCCAGAGTCCTACAGTTTCAGCACTGCTGAAAAGTCCAAGTCCCAAGTCTCCTCCAAAATGCAAAGCAAACTTTTAGGGATGAGCCCCTGTAGAAATGAAAACTTAAACACTTCCCACATTAAGTGGCAGAAGAAAACCATTACCATTCCAAAAGGTCTAAGCAGCAGAATACAAAGCACTGGGACCAAAGCATGTCCAAAATCCAGAAGGGCAAACATTAAGTTCTGTAGTTCCATGTGGAACATTCCAAGCAATCTGTGGCAAATTGTGTGCTCCATGTGGCTCCACTGCTATGACAGTTTTAGTAGTAGTTCCCACAGCTTCTCTCTTAAGCCTGCTTTGCTCCCTTATTGCAGCTTTTCTTAGATGATCCATGTTCCTGGATTTTCCAAACTTCTGGAGTTTCCATTGCACATTAGGCTTCTTACTCCTTCTTCACACACTGCACTCCCAGTGGCACACTGCCTGTATTCCCCAGCCTTCTGAAACCTAGGTGGAAGTCTTCTTAACCTCAGAATGTCTGTGCTATACATGCACCTAAAACCAGTACCACATGGATGATGCCAAGGTCTGCTGCCAGCTGGAGGAGTAGTCAGGTTTTCTTCTCTCTCCTCTGTAGGTGTGCCTGGATCACGGAGCACTCTGACCCTGATTCCAAAGAACAAATTCTCTATGCCACCACCACTCTGGAACTTGATGTGGCTGCTGTCTCCATTCTGGAACATCGTGCTCTGTGGTTCCTCCTCAAAGCAAACTCTTTCACTTTTGCAGTTTTGAGGCTGCAAAAGGTGGAGACTTGCTGCTTCCTGTGATGCCCTCAGGTCATCTTTTTCATTCTCTGGTTCCTTCCCAGCAACAGAGATCCTCTCAGCTATATCTTTGCAGTCCACAGTTTTATTGGAGCTTCCATTCTGGCCATACTCACAACATTTTAAATCATCCTGCTGGGTTCTTTGCTCATGATTCTCCACATAAATCTGACTAAGAGCCCTCAACAATATCTATGCCACTGCCTCAACATTTGACTGCCTTGAAATTTCTTCTGCTAGATTAACTAGTCCACTGCACTTAATCTCAGTCACAGGCAAAATCTCTAGACACAAGCCAAATGCAGACAAACTTTCTTCCAAGCCATAACAGTTATCATGTGGAGTCCAACAACCTTCTTTCCAGCACAAACCTCCCCAGCCTGGTCTTTAAAGGTAGAATTTCTTTCAGCATTATGGTCTTATGAGCTCTGACCAGAATCTCCCATACAGCTGAAGGCATTCCATTGCTTCTCTTGTAGGTGACATATCCAAACCTTTCCTTTCTCTTCCAATAAGCCCTTCCCAAAGGCTCTTTGAATGACATGGTCAGGTCTATAGTTACAGCAATGACCCCATTTCTCTGGTACCAAATTCTGTCTCAGTTACTATCTCAGTTACCCTTCTCTCATTGCTGAGACAAAGTACCCAATACTCAAAATTAAGGAAGGAGAGGTTTATTTAGCTCACAGATAGTGGAGGTTTCAGTCCATACTCTGCTGGCTCTAAGGCAGAGTGGCACGTGGCAGAGGGCAGAGAAAAATAGCAAAAATCAAAGGGAAGGGCAGCAGCTGAGGCTGCTAACTAGCTTGTCTGCCCTCCTTTCATTTGTATGCAGATTATCTACCCTGGGGCAGGTAATACAATCACATGCATAATCTCAACATTAGATCATGAATTAATCATAAACTCTAGAAGCTGCCCCAAAGACTGCAAGAGGCTTTGGGAGGACAACTAGACACAAACTATAACTCTTTCCATGTAGATTGTATATTTACTTAAGGCAAGGATTATGCATTTTACCTTGTGTATTTCATATAATGTTAATAAATTTTGATACTGGGATTGTCAAACATGATTAGTGAACAAATGCAGACAGAAGCAGAGTGGCCCATTTTCCATACCAAAAAATTAAAACAAAGAACAGAGAATAAGTTTTCCACATATTTTCAGATTTGGCAATAGATATATTTGCTGGTATGTAACGTCATAAACTAAAGTGAACACATCATTTAAATGAAAGAACCAAATGAATGTTCAGCAATTTCAAGGATAGGCCTAGGTCACCTGTTTTTAAATGAAAACAGGGCAGTAACTTCATCTTGAAGGAAAGAGTACAAGTTTCTTCCAAGAGAGAAAACTGGCTGTCATCAAGGGAAAAATCACACAAGGATGTCCAATAAAAAGACACCAGAAAATATAACATAATGGAGCTTTTAAATAAATTGCTCAGCACTGGGAATAGTAGCTCAGTGACACAAGTACCCGTCTGGCAAGTGCAAGGTCCTGAGCTCAATCTCCAATACAAAAAAAAAAAGGAGAAGGAGGAGGAAGGGGAGGAGGAGGAAGAGAAGGAAGAGAAGGAGGAGGAGGAGGAGAAAAAGGAGGAGGAGAAGGAGGAGGAGGAGAAGGAAGAGAAGGAGGAGGAGGAGGAGGAGAAAGAGGAGGAGGAGAAGGAGGAGGAGGAGAAGGAAGAGAAGGAGGAGGAGGAGGAGAAGGAGGAGGAGAAGGAGAAGTAAGAGAAGGAGGAGGAGAAGGAGGAGGAGAAGGAGAAAGAGGAGGAGAAGGAGGAGGAGGAGGAGGAGAAATAAATAGCCCAAATTGAAGGGCTTCTCCTCACATGTCAATTCCAAGTAATGTTTTCCAAATTGAGTACAGTAGGGGTCTCTTTGTTTTAATGTGGTTTGCAGTTCTCTCAAGCAATTAAAGTGAGCAGAAGTTAATAATGAAAAAAATTAGACTCTGGTTGCCATATACTTGGCTAACACATGTGAAACCCTGGGTTCAATCCCAACGTCCACACAAACTCACTAATTCTCTTTCATATGTTATCAGTTGCTGCATAGTACTAACATCATTAGAAATATAAAAGTTTAATGTTTATCTCACGAGTCTAAAAATTAGATTACTGTCATCTTTTTTATGTTTAAAGAAGTAAAGAGAATGAGGGCAGCACTGGGTTCTTAGTTGCAAACGTCAAAATCCACTTCATCTGGCTAAGTAGGAAGGAACTTACGCAGAGGTGTGAAGTAACTCGTGCAGTGTCCCTGGGAGGGCAAGACTTGGGTTTACCACCAGCTAATCGGAAGAACATGACTCTAAACAATGCAACCCCTAAAGTTCCTCAGCATTCTTTGGAGCTTTTTTAGTAGACCCACTTTGCTTCCACTGCCTCTGTTCATGAGATGTTTGCATCTGGAGGCTGAAAATCTATCTCTGACATTTCTGTAAAACTCAGTGTCTTTGTCACTCACATGGTTCTAGGAGGTCCAAGCAGCCAGAAAGCAGCTGCCACCTATGTTGCTTACTCCTGCATCTCGGCCTTGCCCAATGGCATCTGATTGATGGAAATTGGGTTGTACGACTTTATCGTACTGTATAAGAGCTGAAGAAGAACTGTAGCTTGCAGCCTTTTTTCCAATTGGCCCATTTCCAGGAAGAAAAGCTAAAGGGGGATTGGAATGGGAGATGAGTTAAACAAATGACATCTCCCTGAAATGGAGAATTCTCAGCCATAGTTACTTAGCTAGTAAGTGTGAGAGCCTTCTGGTGTAAAGCCTTATGATCTTCCCAAGATAAAAATCACTTCCCAGCATGATAGAGATGAGTAGCTCACCTGGCCTTCAGTGTTTAATTAAAATATATCCTAAGGGCAAGTGTTTTCTTTTGACCTAAAATTGTACGCGTTCTAAGCAACATTATCAATTTAGTTTTCACGATATTTTAATATTAGTTAAGTGAACAGTTCATGTCATGTCCCAGATAAGTTCCATTATAGCCTTGATAGACTAGAAAGAACAGCTATGAAGTTGTATTTTATATTGGATTTGTCTTAAAACTCTGTAATATAATCATGCAATAGCCATTTTGAATTATTTTCACACATATAGAATGTTAATTATATCTACAAGAATGCTATTCTGAAGACTGCATCTGTAGACACTCAATATTTTAAAATTATATTTGAAAAAACTCATATGCCATATCACTACTTGCAATAGTCATAGTGACATCTCTTCTAAACTGATTCCTTCCTTTTTATACAAGTGCAAGACTTTTTTACATAGACATTATAAGATGAAACTGAAAGCTTCTCATGAAAACAGTTAACTGGAGGCGCCAATGTTGTTTGTTTGAGCAATAAGTGAAAAAGCTGCAGTTGCATCAATTAGTCAAAATGCATTGGCTGACTGCTCCTAAGGAAACACAGAGAATCCTTCCTGACTTTCTCTTTATTTGTCATGCTTGTAATAACAATGGCCACACTTTACACCCATGTGGCGCTGTTCAGCTTCTAAAGTACTTTCAGTGCATTATCTCATTTGATGCTTACAATGATTCTGCGAAGCAGGGCCAGAAGTCCTCACCCTCATCTGACAGACGAGGAAACAGAGGCCCAGATCTGAACAGGCTTCAGAGTGAAAGACGAAAATTCTGGAACTTGAATCCAGGTTTCTGAAGCTGTAAGACTGATTACCTAGAAAGTGATTTCCACTTACAGCAGCTACATAAAATTATTTGGGGCTACTATAGATTCTAATGAACTGATAGTGTATAAAAGAGCATGTACATGATGAAAGCAAAAGAAAATGTGAGTGAAGATCCCAAGTTCTGGGCTAGAGATAGAACTCAGCGGCTGGTATATGTGAAACCCTGGGTTCAATCCCCAGAGTCCACACAAACCCCGATTATCTTTCATATGTTATCAGTTGCAGCTTAGTACTAACATCATTGGAAATACAACCTAAAATATTACCTCTCTGTCACAAGCTATCTAAGAAATGGCTCTCCAGATTTTATACATTTTAGATAGTAAATATACTAGCATTTCTCTGGTGCTAATGATACCTATTTATATCACCCCTCCCATAACGGCCCAAACAAATACTCTTTTGGTATCACATAGCTCATCGCTTTTAAAATTCTCCCAGCTGCAGCTTATATTAGTCAGATGTCTTTCCTCTTATCCTCCTTCACATTTCTAATAAAAATATGCTGGCTTTTCCTTTCCCAGCTACGGAGCTGCACCCGAGGCCCTCACACTGCCAAGCTCCCAGCCACCTATGATTAAATGAGTGATTGCTCTGCCCATCAGAAATGTGTTTTATGTAAGGCAGTCAAGACACAGTATCCATCACTGCAAAGGAAGCTGAACGTTTATTTAACATAATGAGATATCCTCATTTTCATTTTTCCCTGAGAGGACTATGGCGATGTTAAAAAAATTTCTCTGAATTCTAGAACTAGGGCAGTGCATTACTTTGAAGAAAGCTATAATCTTCCCTTCTAATTTGAAGGGCACGTTCTCAGTAAAGTGTGGCTTTCAGAAAAGCAAGGGCTCTGAGCCCACTCAAACATGCCCTCACCCTGACCACTCCTTCTCAAGTTGGGCTCATTCTTTCCAACTGGAGAATTATAAAGACATTTTCAATAAATGTCAGGGCATATTGAACTCTTAAGGGAGAAGGTTCAAATCATTTCTTCCAAATTGAAGAGGGAAATGATTTCCATTGCCAAATCCTGATAAATCTTACCTTTGGATTTATGCCACTTCCACTTACACACGATCTACTGGGTAAGTTCAATTCTGGGGTCTCTTTAAAGAGACTGGTAATTAAAAATTTAAAAGGGACAAATTGGCTCTTTGCCTATCTGAGACAGAGGAATCAGAACACTTACCTCTAGGAGCACTCAGGGATTTCAGCTTCCGGAGAAATGGCACCTGTGACTGGCCTGGGGCTTGCTTAATGGAAGGCCGGGAGAGTGAGCCAGTCCTGGTGACTTAGAGATGAATTAAGTTAGCCAGCTGGATAGGATAATGGCTTATGAAATTCTTCCTTCAAGGACTGTTATCTAGTGCTAATAGTGTTTTATTTCTACTTCTCCTGTACTTATTTACAACATAATTACAAGAGTGAGAAAAGGGGAGGGAGTTGGGCATCCAGATAACCATATGCCCAATTAATGCAGCTGATTAGCATCTCTGGCCTTCAGGGCTCGTTTATCAATTAGATGTCTTTCCATCTGAGCCCCTGCATTTCCCCCTAGGATGAATATGCTTTGCTGTCACTCATACACCTGCTCTGAAGAAGATCATTTGAGATCAAAGCATTTTTCAGAAAGGGTCTCTTGCTCTACTGAGTGCCACAGTGTAGCCCACAGCAGCCACTCACCTGTGTCTACAGCATTTCACAGACACCAATAGTGCTCTCTCTGTGCTTTCTTTTCTTTCTTACTTTGTCTTTTTTTCTCCTCTTTCTTTTCTTCTATTCTCTCTCTCTCTCTCTCTCTCTCTCTCTCTCTCGTATTTTAGGGAATGGTCTACAGGGTATTCAGGGTCTCACTACTAGATCAGACTTGTAGTGATCCACCTGTTTACAGCCTCCCAACAGCTGGGATTATAGGCATGCACCACCATGCCCAGTCTCATTTGCCATCTCAGCGCACCTTGGGGGTGGGGCCAGCATGGCAGGCTGGGGATCGGACCCCTGGCCCCTGCACCTGCTTGCAGGCACTTTAATCCACTGAGCTATTTGGCTGGCCCTCCTTCTGTTCTCTTTTACCTTTCGTCCTTCCCTCCATCCAGCCTGCCTTCCTTCTCACCTCTTTGTCTCTTTTCCTAAATCTCTCCTTTAGCTAGAGTGTTTTGTTTTGTTTTGTTGTTTGCAGAACTAGGGATTGAACTCAGGCTCTTATGCTTGCCAGGGAATACAGTTTTTATTGACTGTTTTATCTTCACATTTCTAAAGTTCTTTTGGTGACTTGTATTTTAAGTCACTTTTATAATGCTTCACACACTGTAAACATTCGAAATCTGCTCCAAATGACAAAAATACAGGTAGTTTGAAATAAGGTGGGAGAAGTGTCCTTATTCTCCAGAAACCAAGTCAATATCTTAGGAACTAATGGTTTGAGAACTATGACATTGTCCTGGCTTAGCCTTCTCAGCTAGTACAAATTTTTAAAAGAATCAGAAGACAGAGAAGGTGGCAAAAGAAAAGGACTGCTGAAAACTGTGACATACTCTTCATATGGTCTTGAACAGCCTTTTTTTTTTTTTTTTTTAGCTACAAGCCAATTTTATTTAAATCAGGACTGTCCAACAAAAATATTTTGTCAGCCACTCATGATCTGAATTCTGGTGTATGAGATCTTTTAAATTATGGTACACATACAAAAGCCATGAGATACTTCTGTTCTGCAATAAATAAGGCAGTGACTATTACTCTCATTAATAGCCTTTTTGAGGTAAGCTACTAGCTTACCCTTTCTCCCTTCTTCTTGATGCCTGCAAAGATCATTTTTGTTCCAGGAATGCACTTCTTGGGATTCTCCAAATATTCCATCAATGTACCCTCTCCCCAGGTGATACTTTTGTTCTTGTTGGCATCTGTGTAAGAAAATCCAGCAGCCTGACCTGTCTTCCACCCAAAGAGACCATAGAGATCAGCCCAGTCCAGTGCTTGCCTCCCTCCTCAACAGTGTGGCACTGGGCACACTTCTGTACAAAAATTTTCTTGCCTTTCTCAACATCACACATTTATAACTTGCTGTAGCTTCTGCACCAAGTGGTTACCACTCTTTCCTTGTTACCACAAGGAAAGTTCCAGTTCAGAAGCCTGATGTCCCACTCTCAGAATAGCCTTTTCTTTCTTTTTTCTTTGTTTTAAACTAAAAATAAGCTAAATTTTATGTCCCTTGTCACAGTTGTTTTTCATTCTTCTTTGAATGCAAATTATAAATATTTCACCCTTTGCGAGTTGGTTTATGGCAAAGAATTTCCTTGCCCATACAGCAGCCCAAATCAGGAAAATTAAAGTACAAAGCAGGGAACTCTAGGGAGCAAAGTATTTCATTTTGCTGGAACCCAGCAAAGTACACAGTAGAGGTTGAATTTTGTCCTGCAAGAAAGACACATGGAAGTTTTAACACTGATCCCTTGAAATGAGACCTTATTTGGGAACTAGGTCTTTACAGAAACAGTCAAATTAAAATAAGGTCTTTAAGAGGGACCCTAATCCTATATGTTGGTGTCTTTATAAGAGGGAAAATTGGGACGCAAAAGATACACACACAGGGACAGCACCACATGCAGATAAAAGCAGAGGTCAAGACAGCACACCTACAAGCCTGTGAATGCCCAACATTGCTAGCGAACCAACCGCAGGTAGGGCGGAAATGGAACACATTCTTTCTCACAGCTCTCAGAAGGAACCACTCCTGCCAAAA
Source organism: Octomys mimax (assembly GCA_002564305.1). Lineage (NCBI taxonomy): Eukaryota > Metazoa > Chordata > Mammalia > Rodentia > Octodontidae > Octomys > Octomys mimax. Next base: position 13,493 of record NDGM011058523.1, read on the forward strand.
TATCACAGTGGTAGCCCTCAGAACTCTCAAACAACTGTATTTGTTGAGCTACCCAGTTTCTACACTTACAGTAGCACTAGCAAAATAATATGCCTTATAACCTGACTCTGTCTGCATTTGTGTGTCATCTTACTAACAAATTTTTACCTTCCTTTCCTAGGAGATTAAGTTTCCATATGGTTTTCCCAGCTCAGCGCCTGACACCTAGTAAGTGTTTGGTGCATCTTTGATGAATAAGTAAAGTATACTTGAAAACACAGGGAAAATCAAAACCTGAAGGGCATTCTGTGAGAAACCAGAGGGTGTAAGCTAGGCCTTTGGTGAAGTCCTTATTACTTTGCCCATGGGTAAGGGAGGCAGAAATGATTCCCAAGCCAACTCAGTTTAGCCACCAAGATAAACGAAATCAATGTTGACTTGAATATGTATTAGTTCATGTCCTTGAGAGACACAGAACCAATATGTATATATTATTAGAAAGAGATTTATTATGAGAGATGAGCTCATGAGATCATAGAGGCTGAGCAGTTCTGTGATCTGCTGCAAGGAGGAAAGCTGGTGGTAGTGTTCCCATCCATACACAAAGACCCAAGAGCCCAAGGAGTAGATATTGTAAACCCCAGTTTGAGTCCCACAGTGCCAATGTCCAAGGGCAGAGGAGGGAGGTCTCAGTTCAAGTGGGAGGGCAAATTGGCCCTTCCTCCTCCTCCATATGCCTTTAAGGCTCTGAACAGATTGGATGATGTCCACTGTATTGGGGAGGGAAACTTCTCTTATCCAGTTGAACAATTCACACCTAATCTCCTGTAGAAAACCTCTCAAAACACACATGATAGCAATGTTTGACTAGCTATCTGGGCATCCCTTAGCCCAGTGAAGTTGATGTGGAAAATTCACCGCCACACTGCCTGTATCACAATGGAGAAAAATACCCAATTGTGCACAGCTCACAGGAGACACTACCTGCCTGCTCCTAGGCCTTACCTCCTCCTAGACAAAAGGAGAATTTTAGTAAGATGGGGGTGAGGTAAAATAAATTATCCAAAATAACAGACAAACCACCATGCAGCTTCTAAGGGAAGTACAGGCTTCTTAAATTGCAAATTCTGCCCCATTAACTTCCTGAACAGTGAAGGTAGATACTTACTGGAGAGCTCCTTGAATAAGGTGATCTGCAATGTAGTAAGGCCCCTGACGAGGAAGACTACCTTTCAAGTGTTCTAGTTGAATGTTCCTATTTGGAGGGATTTGTGTTTAATGGATCACAAGTTAATGTGTCATCAGTGTCTTGTGGTTGTGGCAAAGCCACTAAAAGGAATGACAAATGTTGTATGTGTGACTTTCTATTGCACTGATACATTAACTTGGCTGTTAAACAGGATTTTTTTTTTTTTTTAATCTTGAAAAACTGAAAGAATCTGCCAGAGGATGCAGATTGGTGATGCTCAGTGCATTTCCCAGAACTTCCTGGGGGTCTTTTTTAAAGGGTTTAGCTTTGCTTTCCAGTGGGCTATGGCTTTCGTCTTCATGAAGAAAGAGACTTCTCTAGCAGGAAAATCTATATTGTGTATTCGCTAATCAGACTGTGCCTGTTTAGAAGAAATGATCAATCTGAATGCTCAGAATTTAACACCATAAAGTAATGAATTGTTGTAACCTGCTTGTCCCCATTGGGCCCTGCTCTTTGCACCCTATCTACCTGCCTGAATAAAAGAACCCTTTCCCCAGAAACTCACATGATCTGGCCAAGGGCACTGATACCTCTAATATAAAACAGATGCTATTTTCTCTTATATTTAAGGCTACTGATATAGAAAATCTAAATCACAAGTGGAAATTCTTAAAGTAAACCAGAGTATGCTAGGTCATTACCAAAACTTCATCCAACATAAGAAATTAATCTTTAGAGTTCAGTGCATCATGAAACACTTCTGGTCCTTATATCATGCTTCCTGCTCAAAAGCATATTTTTGTATGTGTTTGAGTACAAAAAAAGAATTGTCAGTTTTTTGCACCCTGGGCAATAAGTCCCCATTATCCTTGGCCATTTTCGGATTCTTCCCTTGCTCCTTTTCACATTCTCTGTTTTTTGATAGAGGATTTAGTAAACATTAATTTGCTTTAGCATTGACTAAGATGTAATGCTATGCCTACTTTATTCTCATGTCTGAAGAGGAAGAAAAGGTGACTAGAAATACTGTGTGTGTGTGTGTGCATGTGCGCGGGCGCGTGCATGTGCACATGCACTTCAGAATTTCAAAGAAAGAGATTTGCAAAGTATTTTGAAAATTATTCAACCTTTGCAGCTCCCCAGCCCACCTTCAGCATCTTTAAGATTCAATACGCTTTTCGCAAATCATCATTTTTTGTGATAAAGACACACCGTGGAAGAGGCACAGTGCAGCAAGCTAGGATGAAATGGAAAAAGTGCAAGCAACAGACACACATCTAAGAAAATAAGTGCGTGGGTCACTAGGAGAATTGAAGCCTGAGATGCCCTGCACAGACCGGGGTGGTTCATCCAAGATGACCTCTATTGTCCCTGTAGACAAGGACCAGCTGGGGATTGACCATTTTACATGGTCACCTAGTAGCTGTGTGACCTTGAGCAAGTGACTTAGTACCTCTGAATTTCCACTGTCATTTGTAAGATGGAGAATGTCGTACCTCTCTGTACCACTGTAAGGAATGAAGCATTATGAACTAGTGAAGCACAGAATGCAGCGTGTCCCATAGGGCCTGATCTAGTCTATGCATTTCTTAATCAGTGACAAGAAGTAACATATTAACTCATTGGCCAGGGAAGAATCTTCATTTTTCTGTGAAAAAGTTTACAAACACATACACTTTCTTCAGACTTTCATTTATTTCTCCTACACCCCACCCCCACTTCTTACACTTTTTCCAAAACTCTCGTGTACCTATCTCTATGCCATGCCTTCATCCAGAAAACTGCATAGAAAGTTGTCCAGTGAAACAGTTTCTCACTGCCATAGTTCATACAGCAATAGGGGACAAGCTTTGGTATAGAAGAATGAATTGCTATTGAAATCAAGGCACAAGACGAGAAGATGATAAAATCTCCCCACATCCTGCAGAGTTTTTGATTTTTGAAGAGAGTACATATTAAAATTAAAACAAAAAATTACAAGTGATACAGATTTTTACTTAACAAAGAAATACGACTTTCCCAGTCTTTGTTGTATTACCTGGTGTTGTATATAGTGTTGTCTTCTAACATGTTATTCATATTACCGGATATACGCATGCAAAATTTAAAGAAAGCAAAAAAGAAACAAATGTATAAGAAATTAAGAAGACAAAAAACAATTGAAAAAAGGAGACAAAACAAATTAAAGCCTCAACTGCTTCTTCCCATAGACCAGCAGAAATCCACAGCACAGTTGTCCAAGCCATCCTGCTAACATATAGGATGCTATAGGACAAATCTCCTTGTCCCACACCCTCTCCTGTCCTTCTTAACTCAGTAAGTACAGACAGGCTCTCAGCTCATAGTGGTTTCTGGATGCTGCTTACCATGGAACCCTGATGAGCTCTATAGCCCCACCTCTCGTCGCTCCCTCTGTCCTCCTCTCTCAGTCCTCCTCCCTTCCTCAACCACTGACAGTTCTGCTAACTTACTGAACCACGGTCCCTTTCATGATGTCTTTGCCAAGAATGGCCATCCTCCACCCAGAAAGTTCCTAGTTGCTATGGATTCTCAGTTTAGCTCACCCTGTGAGAACTTTCCACACCATGCTCCCCAAGTCTCCCTCATTGCCTGACTCCAAGATAGAGTCGAGCATGTGGTCCACATTGCAGTTTTAGTAAATGATGAGCACTGGAACTGTGTTCAGCAGGTCCGCAGGGCTGTACCTTGTAGCCCCACAGTTGCTCCTCCATTCTGCCTCTCCTGTGTATTTGGACACCCTCGGGATGCAATGTCTTCAATCATTACATGAACTCTAGACATAATGTGTTCTGTTGCTCTTTTCCCAATACTCCACACATAATAGCCCCTTGATAAATATTTAATTGACTGATTGACAGATAAGTTCACAAATGAATAAATGAATTCAAGAGTTAGCTGGAAACCTACCTTTAGAAATGAAAGACAGTAACTGGACTCTGTAGGGACAGAAAAAAGGACAATAAAAGGGGATTTAAAAAATAGAGAGTATATCAATTCTCCATTAGTAGCGCAATTAATGTCTCCTAAAGATGACCTAGCAGGAGCTTGCTTCAGGTAAGGCTGGTTCAGAGCTCTCTGATATCTTAACAAGAAGTGGCTTGCAACTTAGTAGGAAAGCATGCAACGGGACAAAAGCAGCAAAATGATAAAAGTGGGCTTATAAGAAATAGACATGGGTGGATTAAAGTGCCTGCTTAGGCAGAGTGTAGTGGCCCAGCATGCTGTATAGTCCCTGCCCCCAGGGGCGCATGCTGAGATGGCGATTGAGATTGGGTGTGGAGGCATACCTATAATCTCAGCACTAGGGAAGCTGAAAACAGGAGGATCATTACAAGCCTGATCTACATAGTGAGACCCTGTAAACCCTGTATTAAATACAAAAAGAGGTCTGGGGAGATGGCTCAGTGGAATAAGTGCTTCCCTGGCAAGGGCAAGGACCTGAGTTCAACCCCCAGTTCCACAAAAAAAAAAACCATAAATAAATAAATAAATAAATACAAAAAGAAGAGGAAGAAGAAGGAGGAAGAAGAGGAGGAGGAGGAAGAGGAAGAAGAAGAAGGAGAAGAAGAAGACGATAATGATGATGACGATGACACAGGCTGGTGAGATAGCTCAGCAGTCTATAGCGCCTGCTTAGGAAGCTTAGGTGAGTGCAGGGATCATGCACTACATGGTGTGCCAGCCCTGCCCTGGGCTGAGCTGGCCACCAAAAAAGAAAATAAGGTAAACACATTGAGACAATAGTAGAGAAGAAAGTTAATTTCCTACTACCATTTTGAAGCTCACTCACAGCTCTTTGGAACTTCAGTGGAGTCAGGGCTTGTGTGCCTAGGCTGAGAAGCCATTTTCTATGTTCTCTACCTCTCTCTCTTCCTTTATCTTATAGACTGAAATTTCAAAGCAGTCTTCTTTGCTTGAAGCCATTCATCATGTCTTTTTTTTATCAGCTTTAGAACACCTTATAGTAGAAATTTCCTGTAGGAGGACAAAAACACTGCATCCTATACTTAGAGAGCAGTTGCTATGGGCCGGGTAAGGGCCTGCCTATGCCTCCAGTGATGTTGCTTGAAGCCAGCCTCATATTCCATGAGGACCACATGCACACTGATTTATGACCAGTCTCGTGTGGATCACACAGTCACTGTTAGCCTGTAGCCTAGATAAAAGCATATGCTGTGTCTCTGCTGCTTTTTGCCCATCGTGTCTTTTCATTTTATTATGACTATAGTGCTTAGAAACACGATTCCATCAACACAGCCTGGACATTTGAGCATGCAGTTTTCCTCAAGCCAGAATATGTTGAAATTATTATCATCTCTTACTTCTGCCTTCCCAGACTACTACTTTCTGCTGTAACTAAGAACAAAATGCAATTATTTGCTATATATATATATATATATATATATATATGTATTAGTACATATTCACAGTACATAATGGTAACATACATCACAGCGAGCCTACACGTACATTATGCATTTTACAACACCACTTAGACCAAGTCCAAGATGAATGATGCCAGCTATTTTAAAGGGTGCTGTGTGATGGTTTGCAAGCATGCAGGGTGAGGATAGTCCCTGCATAAAGCTTCACAGAAAGCAGAGTTATGACATAAGGGCTGTTGGAGCCAAAGTAAGAAAAAAGTGAGGAGCAGTTGGGAGTTCCCAGTCTGAGCCAACAGACACAGAGATTTTCTGGTGGTGGTTGACACAGCCTCAAATATAGAGCTAGAGAAAGCAAAGAGACATTGAGAATTGATTCCTTCATCAGAGTTAAGCAAATAAAAACTCAAAGTTGGAAAAACAGAAAAAGATCTGAGGCCATATGTGAGACTTTCTTGTCTGAAATAAGATGTCAGTGCCAGAAAAATATTTAACTGCCATAATGTCCTCTTATGAAGAAAACACTTTTTAAAAAGTTACTAATGCCCCTTCTATTTCATATTCATCTAGAGTTTATAGGCAATATATGTACTGGGCAGAAATGTACATAGACAACATATATGTACATATACAACAAATGTAAAGAGGCGAGGAAGAGGGATGTTTTCAGGACTTATGGAAATGAATGGTAATGTTTATGTTAGCCATCATGGATAATTCTTATACCCCTGTTATATTTATTTGAGGATATAAAAATGACAAAATAAATCTGAACAAAAATTGTACTTTATTGATTTTGCAGAGTTAAGAGGAAGATTTATGAGGCATGGAGCCTTCCACCAGGTATGGAAGAAACTAGAGTGAATGCAGAGGTGCCAGGCTGCCACTAAGGCCAAGACAACCCAAGATCACTCTACTCGGTACAACATTAAGATTTACTAGTAATATGCTGCTTTTGCAAAAGGAAAAGAAACTAGTGCCAAGAAGGCATATTCTTCAATACCTGGAGTAGACGTGCTCTCAAGACAATGGCGTCAAAGGTCTCCTGCTTATATGTGTTGACGGTTGTGTGCTGGGCCAGTGCTCTCTGGTATCTGAGTGTAACTCGGCCTACTTCTTCATACACTGGCACCAAGCCATTCAGCCACCTAACAGTTGCTAGGAAAAACTTCACCTTTGGCAACATAAGAACTCGACCCATAAACCCACATTCTTTTGAATTTCTTATCAATGAGCCCAACAAATGTGAGAAAAACATTCCTTTCCTTGTTATCCTCATCAGCACCACCCACAAGGAATTCGATGCCCGCCAGGCTATCCGGGAGACATGGGGGGATGAGAACAACTTTAAAGGGATCAAGATAGCCACCCTCTTCCTCCTGGGCAAGAACGCAGATCCTGTTCTGAACCAGATGGTTGAGCAGGAGAGCCAGATCTTCCATGACATCATTGTGGAGGACTTCATTGACTCCTACCACAACCTCACGCTCAAAACTTTAATGGGGATGAGATGGGTAGCCACTTTTTGTTCAAAAGCCAAGTATGTCATGAAAACAGACAGTGACATTTTTGTAAACATGGACAACCTTATTTATAAACTCCTGAAACCCTCCACCAAGCCAAGAAGAAGGTATTTTACTGGCTATGTCATTAATGGGGGGCCAATCCGGGATGTTCGCAGCAAGTGGTACATGCCCAGAGATTTGTACCCAGACAGCAACTACCCACCCTTCTGTTCAGGGACTGGTTATATCTTCTCAGCCGATGTGGCTGAGCTCATTTATAAGACCTCACTCCACACAAGGCTGCTTCACCTTGAAGATGTGTACGTGGGACTGTGTCTTCGAAAACTAGGCATACACCCTTTCCAGAACAGTGGCTTCAATCACTGGAAAATGGCCTACAGTTTGTGTAGATATCGCCGTGTCATCACTGTACACCAGATCTCTCCAGAAGAAATGCACAGGATCTGGAATGATATGTCAAGTAAGAAGCATCTCAGATGTTAGAGTTTTTACCAATGTAAATATGTTTCTTTTCTTTTTTAAGAAATGGGGCCTAAGATGTTGGTATTTTACAGGTGTCACCAGGGGAAAAAGACTGATGAAGGGGTTTTATAAAGGTTTTGCTTTCTTCTCCTAGTTTCTTTCTTGGATTACCAATTTACTAAAGCCAGGCTGTGATCATAGAAACAACGGTGAGTTAGAAGGGCCAGATTTCATTCTCAGCTCCTAAGACATTGCCATTTATATCAAGAAGGGAATTCCCAACAACTTCTAGGACTCAGGCACTGTGCACCTGAGATAAAAATCTGGTTCTGGAAAACTGAAGCTCACGATAATGTCTCCATCTCATCTCTGCAAAAATAAATAAGCAAACAACTTTTTCAAAAGCAATTCAGAAATGACGCACAGTCAAGAAGACACACTGGATGTGATTATTAATGCTGTGTGTGTTATTGCTACACTGAATTTTTACATAGATAGCCATGTAATGTGTGCAGTCTTTATATTTCAAATGAGAATTGAATTTAATACTGGAAGGGAAGCTGCAGAGAAATAGATGGGAATTTAAACTTGAGAGTCAAATGTTCTGTATGTTTGAAGGACAACTCTGCTTGCTCATCCAAGGATTAAGCCTGGCCAGTAGGTGAAATGTATATAAAATGCTATAAAGTAAACAAGGTAAATTTTTTTGGTCTTTTAAAACAAACCTTACATTACATTACATGGTGCCTCCAAGGAGATTTTGCCAAATGTAATCATCTCACCTGCTTCCCTCCACATAATGCTAAGTGCATTTCACAGTTTCTGGATCAGGCAGGCCCATGTGTCCACAAAGAAACAAGTTGGCAGAAGGCCAGAAAACAATAATTCACATTAAGAGAATATGGAGTTATATATACATATATATTATAATTAACATAAGCTTAACAATAGTATAATGTGCCCCCTCCCACATATTTGCAAAGCATATGAGAAAATCCTAATGGGCATCAGTATTTTCTGAAAGATTTGGTCCTTCTGTTGATAGACAGAAAACTGTTTAACCTCTGAAACACCCAAGCACCTTTAGAAGCATAGCTGTTGCTGGGGTTCTGGGTGGCTGTGACTCAAGTTTCTAGGAAGAAAATATAAGGAAGCTTGGATTCAGATCCTTTTGAGGTCACCAAATTTATTGGACCACATGAGCAAACCTAATGTATTCCAATATGCTCATTTGTGAAATGGCTGTAAAAACACCTACCTCACAGGTGCCCTGAGAGCAAGTCACATTCGCTAAGTATTTTGAGATCCTTTGTATATAAGGTGCTACATATTGCAATGCATCATGCATTACGCTAACTGCTAAAATGATTATGATAATTGTAATGATGGTCATGAAAAGTAATAAAATCATCTTAACATACAACATACCAAAATAGAGATCAACTATGAACTACCAATATACCTAATTCTGCCAAGATATTGATTTTTCCTTGGAAATAAGGTCATTGTTTGGGGAACTTGCCTTTCTCTACCATTTTTTTTTTTCTGTGTTCAATGAGTAAGTTATTACTTTTGTGTGTTGCCTTGATATTCCAAGGTGCTGAAAGAAAGTCAGCTGCCTTTCTTTGGGGAAGAGCTTTATAAAGTGCATGAGGAAAATATCTCAGGAAACACTTGACCTGAATCCTCTTTAAGAACTTTGAGGACAGATGGAGCAAGTCCACCTCAATCAGAAGTCTAGGACCTCAGCAAGTCCACACATTGCACATTCATGTGCTTTAGAAAACTCCTTGTTCCCTTTCAATGAAAACCCCTTTTTCAAACCCCAGTTGAAAAAGTGCATCTAGTTGTTTATTATTTTTAACCTAACTTTTGGAAGCCCCCATAGAAGCTCTTGTCAGACAGGTAGACAAGTGGAGGTCATGGCCTATTTCTTGAAAATACTAGATGTCTCATTCCTGGTCCAAAGTACCCAATGTGAAAAAAAGACTTCCTGTCCCTTAATACATCTTTATCTTAGGGTCAGCAGGACTGATGATTTGGATGATAGACACTGTTAGGTAGCTTGGGGAGAGAGGCACAGCACAATATGAGCCGCACCCCAACCCCCACCCTGTAACCTCAACTGCTGTGAGTTCCAACCACTGGGAAAGCCTCAGAACTTCGTATTTGCTTTGCCTCCCTGCTGGGCAGCTGAATCAAGCCTCTGTCTCATACTACTGCCTTGCATCCACTCTGTGTTCAGTCATGCCGTCTGTAGGGTCAAGTAATTGCACACTGTAAGCATCATGTCCAAATATGTATGAATTGTTTTATATGTGTCAATATAGAGTCTGAGTAGACCCCCTACATTGGAAAGCAAGCAAAAATCAGAAAATCATGTCTTAATGAACTCTTTCCTAACTTTTTTTATGCTAGGCAGTGTCCACGTGACAAGTATGTAAATATTCATCAAAGACCACATGTATATATTTTAAAGTTTCTTTTTCTTCTTCCCAGTTGTATATACATCTAGAATTTGCTTGCTGTGTAATATTTTCTTCTGCATGGAACTTGGTGGTAAGGCAAAGCCATTTGTCCAATATTTCAATAGCCTTAAGCATGTTTACCTTTCTTTTATGAATGTTCAAAACACCATTTAAGTGATCAAGTAGAAGTTTTAACTTTTTACTTTTGTTAATTTTATGATGTGAAGTTGACCAAATTATTGCTTCAGTTATTTTCCAGGCCATTATTACCATCTCTGACATAAAATAATGTTTCATTATAAATGGCAGTATTCTGGGGCTGGGGATGTAGCTCAGTGGTAGAGTGCTTGTCTAGCATGTGCAAGGACCTGGGATCCATCCCCAGCACTGCAAAAATACTACTAACAATTTAAACAGCAGTGTTCTACCAGGAGTCATTCAGATGATTTTTACAGAAACTTTCTGAGTTCTCCCCCAACTATGTCCATTATGCACTGGATAACATTGTCTCTCAATAATCAGTGTTTATATTCTTAATGTTTCTTTTAAAATTTATTTTTAGTAAAGAAAAAGTTTTATCTTTGGTGGCTAATTTGTGACTTTGTGTCTCCTTATATTGAAGCAATTTCAATATACCATAGGGTACTTTTAAATAACAAGAATCAAAATGAAGATGATTTTCAATTTGAACCAAATTCAGAAGAACAAACCCGTTAGGTGTTACGGGGGAAACTAACTCTTTACAGAGAAACCAAGGAAGGAGTTTTTCAATTGAATTTCTTCTACCAAAAGACAATGGATATTTATGTACAGTGTCTGGGATTCATTTTCTACCTTTCCTAATGTGTGGGATTACTGGGGGAATTGATTATGTCATTTCTTCTGTAAAGCTGAAGATAGTTTTTATAAACAATGAAGTGACTTGTGAATGAAAGATGTAATTTACTAGAAACGCTTGTTGATCATTGACATTTAGATATATCATTATATATGAATGATTGTATTTATGTATTTATTTGTTCAAAATTGTACATACTGTTTCGCCAAAAGTAATTGTCTGTAAAAGTGCACTCTCCAGATTTGTAGTACTACTTAGGGTTACTTGGGTTGCCAATCAAGCTGCTAATCAGAATACTATTTTTTGTATCAATGTTTAAAACTAAAAAATGATAAATAGATGCTGAAAATGTCTTTACACTCAGTTTCTTCACTTTCCTCTTGAAATGTAAACTGTTGATTGAAAGCACGATAAAAATGTACAGGCCCATCTGTCATGGCAAAGATTAGGGTTCCATAAAGCTGATTTTTTAAACCACTGGGACAAATAAACAGATGAACGTATTCGATTGTGCTGTTTTCTTAAATGAATCTCTTTGGGCAGATGGAATGGTTAAAATCAGTCAGTGCCCGACATTGATCAGAATCTTCTCCATGACTTTAGTGGTTCAAACCATTCAGAGCTTATCTTCAAGAGTCTAAAACAACTGAGCTGTCAACGTGGAGACTATTTGGTTCAGTAAGTAGACATTGGGTTACTTCTGGAATGAGCAAACTGGTTATTCGGGCAGGCCCTTGCTGCATGAAAGAAGTGTTTTAATCAGATTCTGCATTAAATTGTATGGGTCAAACTCGCCAAAAAATTCTAACCCCAAGAAGACATTATGTTGATATGAGATTGGTGAATGAGGATGTGTTAAATCTAAGACAAAAATGTCCTTCCAATGTTTCACCCACATCTCCTTTGGAATACAGTGTTAAATTTAACTGAATTGGAAAACAGTTACTTAGGCATTCTTTTCCATAAGCACAACAGTAAGACTACTTCAGAGACAAAAAGGAAATTTCTTATCAGTCTTTTTTTGTTTTTTGTGGTACCAGGGATCAAACTCAGGACCTTGCACTTGCCAGGCAAAGCACTTATTCCACTGAGCTATTGCCTCAGCCCTCTTATCAGTCTTGATTTACTAAGCAGTTCTTTGTTTTTTGTTTTGTTTTTGCAAAACCAAGGATTGAACTCAGGTTGTTGTGCTTGCCTGGCAAGCGCTTATTCCTTATTCTACTGAGCCATCTCCCCGGCCTCTAGTTCTTTGTTTTTAATGGAAATTTAGCTTTGGATTTACTGTTTCTCTACTTTGGAGTTCAAAAGATAAAGTCTATCAGATGGGCCAAAATATGGGAGTAAACAATAAAAACATAAAACATACATGCTTCTATCCCATGTGACTTTTTTAAAGGCCAACATCAAGAGCAATGTTCTAAAAGTATGGTCCCCTAACCAGGGGACAGCATCTTTACCTAGGAACTTGTTAGAAATTAGTTAGAAATGCAAATTATTGAGCCCTTCCAGGAGCTGGAGGAAGGGTGAAGCTCAGCAGTGTTTAAACCGATGCTGTAGGCGATTCCCCACCATGCTGAAGCTGGTACTCGGCTAGAGCAGGGACTGCCAGACTAGCACGTGAGCCTCAGCCAGCCCGCTGTCCGTTGGCGAAGGGCAGTGTTACAATAAATATTTACAGTGGACGCTAACACTGCGCCTCCGCTGGGTGCACTACCAGCCCGATAATAAAAATTCCATTCTTCCTCCCCCCACCCTTTTTCTTGTTAGTACTTTTGCATTGTGAAAAAAAAATGTACTGAGTTACTATTGCACTACATTTTTAATTCCATCAATAGGAAAACCAGAAAAATTAATTTTGTCTGTCATTATTTAAGTACTTTCATACATCTAAAATTTTCTCTTGGTCTGCAAAGCTTCAAATATTTATTAGATAGCAATTTACATATAAAAGAAGTTTACCAGCCTCAGACCTGGAGAAATAGGGAGACACCTGGAAAAGGTGTTAATACACAAAATGTTTCCAAATCTGAGAGTTCTTATCAATAAAGCATGCTGGGATTATCTCTTTACACAGCTGAGGAAGTGACAATGCTGTCCTGATACTAAATTACATGAAAAACAAGCAGCTGCATATATTTTTAAATATTTCCCTTTACTCTCTCAGTGTGATTTTTAAAAATTGTAAAAGGTTGATTCCAATTGTAACAATTACCCGTGGTTTAATTAATATATTGCTTAAAGATGCATGGGTATCGGACCTAAGAGGGTGGGTTTCATATAGCTTGATTATCATAATTACAAGCATTCTATTTTCTCATTTACTTAATTGATTGTCATAGATTTCTGGATGAATTCACACTGCTGGAAGAGAATTGAATACATTTCTAAGAGGAAAAAAAAATAACAGAAAGACAACTATTTAGAAAAGTAATGTGTCCCGGAATATAATCCATGTGAGCATGAAAAATTGCCTCTGATAATATCTCCTTACTTCTTTGCTGGTTAAAATGGGCATTTTTGTGAAATGAAAAAAAAGATGAATGAAAAAGTATTATTGATTCAACCACATCTGTAATAACGCTGGCTCCACTGTCTCTTCAGTTGAAGTTGCCCAGTGCTCAAGAAAAATTTTCCATTTAGTTTTTCTTATAGAATCTATTAGTTTGGTACATTATGTCGGCTATTTGTTATGCCTCTTGCAATGACCTCAGTCCTCACCTGGAGGGAGCATAGCATAACGAGTGATTTATTCTTTCTCTGAGGTTTATTCCAGCGCATTTACTCAGCAGTGGCTGCCTGATAGAGCAGGCTGGGCAGAGTTATATGGGCGAAGGGGGTGTGTGAAGAAGACTATTTTTCAACAAAGGCAAGGATGACCTCGGCAAGAAGGAGGTGAGGGGAAGAAGCACTAGGGAATCTCTCCTGTTGCAAAGGCTTAAATCTTCAGTACCCGGTCCTCTGTGGTTACTGTTTAATCCCAATAACAACCCCCATGGAGTCAATTCTGCTGTGATTCCCAAATGTCAGATTAGGAAAGAAAGTACGAAGAATATTGCAATTTACAGGGCAAATTCACACCCTCTAGCTCTAAAGGCCATAATCTTAATTAATTCAATGTTGCCTTCCAAAAATAAGAAACATACGCCATCAGCACTATATGGCATAGACCCCAATTCCCATGGAACTCAGTGTCATTATTTTAATTTGTGTTTCATGTTGAAACTTTCACTGTTGTTTTAAAACTTGAGTTATCATTTCATTTATAGACTTCAAAATGTAGCCATTTGAAGTGTACAGTTCTGGGGCTGCAGAGATAGCTCAGCTGTCTAAGCGCCTGCCTGGCAAGCACAAGGACCCGGGTTTCAATCTCCAGTTCCGTATGCTGTGCTGGCCCTGTGCTGAGCCAGCCCCCGAAACCAGGTTTGGTGACACATACCCGTAATCCCAGCACTGGAGAGGCTGAGACAGGAGGATCACTATGAGTCTAAGCTGCATAGCAAGACCCTGTACCAAATAAATAGATAAAAGATTTTTAAAAACTTAAAAATAGAGTGTATGGTTCTGAGTTCTGGCAAATGTATGCATGTGGTACCTTAATCAAAATATATAGTTCTGTCACACCCCAAATTGGCTCATGCTTGTTCAGAAACAGTCCCCTCCTCCAGCCTCTTACAATTACTGATCTCTTTCCAAATTTCTATTTTACATGAGATTTTCATTTTATACAGTACTTATCATACATGTTTAATGTAAAGAAAACTAACTCACAGATAATTTGTTATGTGCCATAAGAGAGAAAATTGAAAAGTAACAGAATGGAAAAGGGGGAAAAAAATTTAAAATAATTAAACAACATGTAAGGGCCAGCCAGATAGCTCAGTGGATTAAAGCTCCTGCTTAGGCAGACACAGTGGCCAGGGTTGGATCCCTGGCGTACTGTGCCGATCCTGCCCCCAGCGTGCACTGAGAGAAAGACTGAAACTGGGCGTGGTGGCACATGCTTGTAATCCCAGTGCTTGGGAAGCTGAAAACGGGAGGATCACTACAAGTCCAATCTATATAGTAAGACCCTGTAGACCCTGTACTAAATATATTAATAATAATAATAAAATAGTTAAACAACATGTAAATACAGGTAAAAGATTCAGGTAGTTAAAATAAACCACCACTTTATTTCACACTATCGATGGTTCGATACTATCAGTGCTTAGTGAATAATAACAAAGTACAAGTCAAAAATTTATAATCTCGCTCTCACAGTGTGGCCTAGCTTCCTAGGAACTTTAGCAGAGCCTCTGTCCTTCAGAACTTCCATACATATTTTGGTAGCGATAACAATCTGTGAGTTCAATACTATTTGTTTTCTCTTGGAAGCCAAGAATCTTCTGGAGAGGCATCCACCCGCAGCTAGCTCATGAAAAAGGCAAGCCCTGTCTGTACACTGGATTGGTGCCCCCACCTGTGTCAAGCCACCCTTAGGTGAGCTTCTCTGTACCTGCTTGTGAGTCTTTTGTTTTCTTCAATGTATGCTAGTTCACATTTGCATTGGGAAAAGACAACTTCACAGATCAGTGATTCCTTGAAAATGTAATTAGCAGAGGATCCGAGTGAATGAGTGAACGTGGAGAGCATGCCACATGCAAGATGTCCCTCTACCCTAAGGGGAGGCCAAGCCATAAGTAGCTCAATGTGAGAGCAAAGCACAATGGTAAAGAGGGGGAGGTAAGAGACACCCACCATCTGCACCACACTCGCCAGGTTGCCGTGTGCCTGGTAATTAGCTGAGAGTCTTAGTAGCACACTCAGTGGGAGCTCTGGGGTACAACCTGAAGTCCTGATTTTCCATTTAGACAACAGTGATGCTGCTCATATGTGGACTGCCCTTGGAGTAACATGGCTGTGGTATTCAAGGCTAGGATACCAGTATTTGTTAAACATCCATTTGGGACCATGACACAGGATTTTGCATATATTGTCTCTTCATTCAGAAAAACTTGCAGGAAGGAATTAAGCATTAAAGTAAAGCATCGGGGGCCAGGGAGAAGGCTCAGTAGAATAAGCGCTTGCCTGGCAAGTGCAAGGGCCTGAGTTCAATTCCCAGTTCCGCAAAAAAATAAATAAATAAATAAAGTAAAACATTAATTGGTAGGTTAGAATTTTTTTTTTAAATTTCATGTGTGTAAACTTCTCTAAGACCTTATAGAGGACTGAAGTCCAAAAAGAAAGCAATGCATTCAAGGAATAAAAACAACAAAAAACAAAATATTGCACTATCATTTTGTTAGTCCAGTGCCCAATAACCCAATACAAGGTCATTGATTCTATGTGGAAACCAAGTTAGAGATCATAACCTAGAACCAAGTCAAAGTTCATCCTGGTGGCTTTATCTGCCTACCAGCAACCAAACACTAAACAAGTCAAAGAATGGCACACTTTGTACTGCAGGGGAGATACCGAGGAGAGGCATGCATGACCAGGATACCAGGCTGCTGGTCCTAGACCGCCAGACCAAAGGAAGCAGAGCGAAAAGTATGCTCTCTGTCAACACATACAAGGTACGATGGAGAGAGACAATGAATGTTTATTAATAATAGTACAGTAAAAGATGCATTGCCATTAATTTAAAATCGCCTCCTCACTTTTGACACGCTCATCCTATCCTTCTTGCCACCTTCTGATGCAGTCTGGAAGTGCTCTTTTTTGAATGGCTTTAGCTGCACTGTAACAGCTGCCTTGATGGCCTGAATTAGTTTACCCTTCTTGGTCGTTTTGACTTTGGAGAAGCGCAAGAAGTCACATGGTGGGTAGATGAGGACACACACCATAGTGTTTATTATACCAAGCCTGGCTTCCTGTTGAATAGTTCTCAGCAGCTTCGTTCACCATATATTTCATCACACTTTGTAAAGACACTCACAAAAGATGGCTTCGGCACTGCTTCAGAAAGCAGCCAGAATGAGAAGCTAGAACAATAAATGATGTGTTCTAAATGAGGGGAGGGGTGCTTTGAACTAGACTGATACTAGCGTATCTCTCACTGTAATTTACACATTCCCCATATAATTGGATTATACCTCATAGCCAGCCCTACCTATGCCATAAAAAGTAGCCAGATCATTGTCATAGAATATGAGCATTTAATCTGATTACTTGGGCAGACCAAAGATTAGGGTGCATAAACAAACAAAACAAGAACTAGGTGGTCTTACCCACAAAAATGAAACCAGCATTTTATTATTCTCATCATGGGGGCAGGGAGAGCTGAGGAACTCAGGGGTCCAAGTCCAAGAAAGTAGGTGGCTCTTTAATGTAAAAACATGATAGCTGCAGAGTAAAATATCTCAGCTTTCTTGGCTACAGTCCAACAAATGTTTTCTTTTATCCACTATATTATACTGCACTCACTTCTATTTGCAATCCAGAAAACAACAAAGGGGGAAACTCTGGCTTTAAAAGTCAGAATTAGCAATAAATCGGAGTTTAGCTGGGTAGCTGGTGCTTGGAGTAACAGACAAGTCCAGAAAGTCAGCATAAAACAAAATAAAAGATTTGGAGTCAAGACACGTAACCCCAAGAATAGGAAAATAGCTGAGAAGACGGGGTCAGAATCTAGGTAAGAGTCAAAACATCCATCAGGATCGCTTCATATTGAATGACAGAACATGGAGAACCTGACTTTTAGGCAGAATTTTTATCACAGACTACTTCTAACCACAATGAATTGGACTGGTTACAGGACCTTCATAGGGAGCACCATGCTTCTACTTTAGAATCTAGAAACATCCTGATCAGACGTGGCCATTAATAAGTGTTTTTCAAAGAAACACGAAACGCTTTCAGACACATTTTATTTCCAAGGCTAACTGAGGGGAGAGAAAATGACTATAATCAAAGAGACAAAGAGTCAACAATAAAGACCATCAAAATCTGAAAAAGAGGCAAGGAGCAAGGAGCTGAGCAAACAGAAAATAAGAGCAGATGGCAGTAACGCAGGGTGAGACAGAAGACGAGAAAACCGTCACCCCAGTTTGGCGATTACGTTGCTTTGGCTGTTTTGAAAAGTATTGTTTATGGGTTGCGATCCACTTTCCAGCAAAATCTCATGCACCTAGAGGAGGAATGAGGGGAGGTGCTCTCCAGAGTCAGATATCTTTTTTTTTTTTCCAGAACCAGGGATTGAACTCAGGCCCTGCGCTTGCCAGGAAGCACTTATTCCACTGAGCCATCTCCCTGGCCCCCTAGAGTCAGATATCAACCCAACTTTTTTCTAAGGTAATATATTTGCCAAATCCTATTTTCTTCTCCATCAGTTTGACTCCTTGGCTTGCTCATTTGTTTCGCTTTGCTTTATTATCTCACTCAGTTGGTTCTCACAGCCATACCGGAAACACTACATTCGCTTCATTCAATTTTTAAGATATGCTGTACCTTGGATCCCAGAGATGAGGTCATTTGAATTTCAAAGGACATGGATTAGAGAATAATTGGGATATTGGTATTTCAGATAGAGAAGGAAGTTGTTGGATCATTTTTTCTTCCTAGTATTAGAAGGCAGCTACTGCCTACAGCAAGTTTACTTTAAAGTCTAGCTTTAAAATCAAAATAATGAAATTCACATTAAATTTCTGATAAACTAGGAAATCAATTTTAGTTGAGAAAACTATCACTGTTTTATTGCCCTTTGCTAGACTGCAGAATGCCAGTGGAAGCCTATGGAGGCACATTCATTCATTGGACTGTTTACTATCATTTTTTGAAGACCAATTAGGGACCAAGCAGAATGTCTTTTTTTTTTTTAATAAATTTTATTTATTTATTTATTTGGTGTGTGTGTGTGTGTGTGTGTGTGTGTGTCCAGCTCAGCCCACCAGGGGGCGGGGCTGG
>NDGM011058528.1:0-12265 GCA_002564305.1 Octomys mimax
AATTGTGAAACTGTCTCTTTGATATTTGTTTCTCAATACAATAAAAAAATAATAAAATAAAATAAAATAAAATAAAAAAATAAAGAGTCTGCTTTGACCAGAATACCTGGGGGAGCTGTAACCCATTCACACCTCCTCAGCCCAAATTGTGATAAAGATCAGACAGCCCTGTTTAATGCTCCAGCCTTTCCTGTTAGAAATTCCAGTGCTCCTAAGCTTTGTTTTAAGAATAATTTGGTCGGGTGTGTGTGTGTGTGTGTGTGTGTGTGTGTGCATGCGTGTGCAGAACTGGGCACTGAACTCATGCCCTTGTGCTTGCCAGGCAAGCACTTATTCTACTGAGCCATCTCCCCAGCCCAGTCATGGTGTTTAAAACACAAAAATTCTTTACGATACGATACTGGATTAGGTTTTCTTTAATTTTCTTAGGAGTTATGTTGCATATTTATGTATATGTACAATTTCTCTGTGGTATTACTTTCTCTTCCTGACTGCTTTGGATTTGAAAATTTACACTAACAAATTTAATCATGTAGCTTTGTATCTGTAGTTTTGAAATTATGTAAATAATATTGAATATTTGGTTGATTTGCTTGGCAAACATTTCACAGTGTGGTGGTTTACACTTCACGGTCACTGGATTATGTGGGCCTGACACTCCCCCGTGGAGGTGAGTTTTCCTTCCCAGGCGAGATTGTAGCTCAGCCCGAAGCTGGGCAGTGAAGCCTGGTTAGGAGGACCAGGAGGGTGTAAAGACGAGTCTCCTGCCCCTTGCTGCTGGCTCTCTGCTTCCTGCTGTCCTGCCCAGAGCTGCTCCTCCTTGGTGTGCTGCCCTGCATCTGAACCAGCCGTGACTACAGGCTGGAGCTCCTACAAACTGTGGCCCCTAGAGGCCTTTCTTAGCTGTGTGAGTGCCAGCTAATCTGTCGCAGCAACAAGAAAGCAACTAAGGCATGTGGTGTCCTTCTCCAGGGCAGGCACGGAGGAGGCAGTGTTCAGCTCCCTTTGGGTCAGAGTTTTGCATACCTGAAAACATTCTCATGGGAATTTTATTTTAGTCCATTTTAGGAGTCAAACTTTTTATTAAAATGCCCATTTCTTCTCTATTTTCAAATGTATTGAGGTTCAATTCCTTCAAATTTTTCCTAGTATTCTCAAAGTACTTCTACTTCAGTTTCCAGAGAGAAATGCTTAAATGTTTTCCCTTTTATTCATGTTTAACTAAATGAATTTAATATAACTTTTATTAGTATGAACTAGGTGTATTCTGTAGGTTATAAAATAGATCTTCCCTGTTTCTCAGCTCTATATTTTTCTTTCATTTCATTAAGAATCCTTCTATAAAGGATAAACTCGAGGCTTCAAAGGTAAATGAATGCAACTGGAGACCATATCATAAGTGAATCTGACTCGCACGTGTGAACATCATATTGATTCCCCAGTGTCAGGAGCTGAAAGAGTAAATGAGATCCAAAAGGAACTACAGACACTGTGAAAGAGAAAGAAATACCAACAGGAAAAAACAACTGGGATGTGGGAAAGGAGAAAAGAAGGAAGGGAAGAAAAAATATATGTATATAGATAAGATATATACTACTAGTTCCTATTAGTTCATTCAAAAAGATAGTTTGTGCTTATATTGTTTGATTAATCCTTTATGCCTGTATCATGTAACCTGAGCAACTACTTTGAAGATAACAATATGTATTCTATCAACCATTATTAATTTCCTATTATCTTGTTTTGAAACTGTCACTGATTTATTGTTTTGCCTCTTTAAAATAAAAACCAGACTAATCTGTCTGTAACTTGTTCAATATTTAGGAATAAATCTGTTTGTTTACAAATATATTTTTGTACTTTAATTGCTGATATAGACTGTAATTGTACCGTGTTGAATTAATATAGGTAATAGAACACTGGTTCTTTAAAACTAGATAAGCCTTTCTGCCATTTTAAAAATAATGTGAGGTTAACTTTCAAAAATTTTATGTGTGGCTCAAAACAATATATGCTGTTTATCACAGGGATGTTAATCATTTGAGATGATTTGTTAAAACCTATGCACACTTTAAAATATGTGTCTCTGAACTTTCAGTTTCTGAAAATAGGATATTAAAATATCCCATCTTTAACTTATCTGTTTTTTCAATTATTTGCTTAGTTTTATCTACTCTACAATATGTCAAAAATTAGTGTATTATTCATGCACTGTTCTTTTTATGGTAACCTATTGTTTGCTTTTAAGAAAATCCTTAGGAATGTATTTCTTTCAATTCTTTGGTCTGAAATTATTTTAACACAAGTGCTAATATTTACCTTTCATGTTTATTTTTTTCTCTTTTTAAGGATATTTCATTATGAAAACAGTCATTAGTTTAATCATGTACAATAATTTTGCTCTTTTTTAAATGTATTTAGGACAGGGTCTATGGGATCTACAGGGTCTCACTACATAGATCGGACTCGTAGTGATTCTCCTGTTTTCAGCCTCCCAAGTTCTGGGATTACAGGCACGTGCCATCATGTCCAGTCTCAATTGCCTTCTCGGTGCACCCCAGGATTGGGGCCAGCATGGCACGCTGGGGATCGAACCCAAGGGGCTGTGCTCTGTCTAAGCAGGTGCTTTAGTCCGCTGAGCTAGCAGGCTGGCCCTAGTTTTTTTCTCTTTTGTTCGTGAAATTTAACCAGTATTTTTTATAGCTGCTATGCATATTAAAAATATTTAGATTAATTTGAATTGTCTTATTTTGGTTTTTTGCTTAGTGAAAATTTCATTTATTTTTAAATTTTCTTTCTTTAAATATTTTTATTAGTTTTTATTTAACAAATAATATTTATTATTTTTATTATTTGTTTATTTACTTCCTTTTTTATTCTGCTAATTGTGTATCTCTAAAATGTAAGAAGCAAAAAAGAAGGAATTTCTTTTCTAATCTCTTAATATTGGAAACTAGATTCTTCATGCGTGTGGTAAATCACACCTATATATACATACACATGCATATACGCTTCTATCAGAGTTCAGAGGTAAGCAGCTCCTCCTGCCCACTCCAGGGCATGCTGGACTGCCCAGCCTTCCTGTCACGGGGACACGCTTCATGGTGCGCACTGCTCAGCTGCAGAGGTTTGCTTCGCTGGTCTCCACCCATGGTGGGCGGGTCCCAAGCAGAGACATCTGGGCAAAGATGCGCCTCTAAGGCAGGCCCCAGCAGCACTGTGGCTGGCCACCTCTCAGTGCTTGTGGCTGTAAACACTGCGCCACCACCATGGCGCAACACCTTTTCCGGAAGTCTGGTGATCCAAACAAAGTGGCAGTGTAGACAACTGGCACATTCACTAAGTAGTAGGAGAGTAGTAGCATTTTTAAGCCAATCACCGGCCCTCTTCTTCTCATTGTCCAAGCTCTTTTTGGTTAGAACCTAATTGTGCATGTGTGTATCTGTGTGTACAAACACAAGACACGCACGGCGTGTACTCCATCTCGTGGCTGTACATCTGTATGAATTTTCATAAGTTGACACCAACACACAACAGCAGAGCAGGAACCCAGAGCTCACTAGCTCCCCAAGAAGCCTCACTGCACCCCTCTAAGGTGAGCACACCTGACCTCTATGAGCACGCAATGCAGTTCTTGTCCTTTCTATCAGTGAGTCGCTGTTCTCCACTTACTGTGGTGATTATGAGAATAGTTTATGTGGTCTGAATGGAGTTTCACGCATTGCATTGTTTTGTAGTATTCTCTCTTATAAATGCATTGCAGTTGATGTTTGAATTCAACTGGTTTTCCACCCTACCCCAATGGTTTAACAAATTAATAGCGTATTTGTTGATTTTACCAGAGTCTAGTCCAAGTCTTCCAGAGTCTAGCTGACTTGTCAACTCATATCTCTGCACATGCTGGCCCTGCATTTCAGGATTCATCGATTTGCCATATTTCTTTCTCTATGTGCTTGCATGATGGCTACAGTGGGAAACAGTAGGCCGGTGGGCCAATCACTGCCGCTAGACATTTCAGCACGGGAGCTGCGCATCCCACTTTTCTGAAGAGTTAGTTGCTCAGTGCAATTCCCGCCATACACACACTCTGCGTGCATTCAGTGGCCAGCTGCTCCATGTGCCCGGGTGTAGCCAAGACTCGCCCGCTATTGAGAGACAGTTGTACCTCACACAGAAACACATCGCATTCCTAGGAGCAGTGTGCTACTCATCTCAGCAAGCTCCCATTTGGCTGATGATTTGTTAGGAAAGAGTACATGATATTAACCTCTGTTAGGAATCCACACAGTAACCCCTTCTGCAGTCAAATGTGTCTTCAAATTTGCCTGCTGGTAGTCCTAATTTATCACCCGTCTTGGCACCAAATACTCCACCATAGAGATTCCTGGGAGTGGTTAGGCCCGTCCCTCCACTTTCCAGTGCAGTGGGGAGTACTTGAGTGAGTGTTCTCACTCCTTCCCTACTTCTTCCACCCATACCAGCCACCACTCTGCCTTCCACAATGGTAGTAGATAAGCAGGAAGCAGCATCTCTGCCCACATTGCTCTCACCTGTCAGGTGGTAAATGTCGAACTCTTCCCTGCAAAAGCCCCTTTACTGGCCCCATACTACTCCAAGCCAGTGCCACTCCTGGTCCGGTGACATGGGAGAGCTAATAAGAGTTGTCCCAAGGAACAAGGAACCAACCCACTGCTCGAATAAGTGAAGGAGTAAGACAGGTCATTGAAAGTCGCCGGCAGAGCATCCTCCTGTCTCCAGTCTTTTGCTTCCATGGACTTAGAAAGAAATCTGCAGAACTAGCTGAAGCTAACAAACAGTTCAGTTGTTTCCATGGAATTCCTCAGGTAAGCATCACACTGTTGGGGTGGGCCTTGGGAGCCTTCTTTCTAAATGTAGAAAATTTAACTGGTTTTTTTTTTCCCCATATTTTATTCTCCACTGTGGTCTGTAGATGCTAATTCAAAGACAAAAGGAAAAGTCACCCTCAACTCCTTCTATTTTGGTCTCTATTTATTTTCATTTTTTTTTTCTTGAATAACCTATAAAAGAAATGTGAAAAAGATGGGTATTCGTTCATAAATTTTTAGGGTATGTATTTAAAATGTTCTCCATGTTAAAAAGTCATAAGAAGTCTCATTTCAAGATACCATCAATGCCAATTTAAAATGGAAGAGAAGATGAATCCCCAAAGCTCACTATTAATTCAACTGCTAAGAGAAAATGATGGCTCAGAACTAGGACAGTTATTTCCAAATATATAATCTCAACTTCTGGCTACCACAGGTACTTTCGTGAACATACCCATTTTCAATCAGCGTAAACCTAGGAGTAGAATCACCAGGTCATGTATTTAGTTTCAACTGTAGTGTTAATTTACATCTTAACCTGTCTTTTAAAAAAATGTGTACTTAACGTTGCTGGGTGTGTGCTTTCTCTAACCCTTCACTTTTCTTGCTGAAAAACATATCAACATGCATCTCTGAGTGAAAATTTCCTCTTTTTCAAATATTAAAAATGTTTCTGTTCTGTCTTCACTCTCAAACAATCCCTCACTTACATATGGCAAGCCAGGCTAACAAAATTGGACAAAACTTTGCAGCCATTGCTTTAATCACTTTGCTGTTAAACCGCCAGAGTCAGCTCCTTGCCTCCCTTTCCACATGAGTCAAGTTCTCTCTGTGGCAGCTCACTAGAGCTGTGTGCCCATGCCTTGGATTTCCATGATGTGACCAGTTAGGATTATATTTATTTATACTGCTTGCCCCTAGTTGTAAGTATTCAATTTGAAAAAGCATCCACACCTCAATACTATAAAATATTTCAGCCAGGGGTCTTCTCTATTTATTTACTTACTTATTTTGTATAAGCCTTTGAGACATACAGTAAGAATTTCCCAATCTCTTCACCATATCATATTTTTCCAATACATTTTCCTATACATTGTTTTTTTTTATTTCTTTTTATATAGTGTTTGTTGTTCATTGCACTTGGAGGACTGGTATGTCTGAGAGTTTCACTCAAATTCACTTTGTCTGCTGGTCGTTTGTAGTTTAGTGCTGTTCTCAGAGAAACTGCTAATCCAGACTTGCAAGGTTTGTTTTTCTATTCAGTGGGATCTGAAAGACCCACCCTCTGGCTGCATCAGTGCACTTTGCCCTGTTTTGTCTCCATGATCTGGAAAACCTTGCATCACTGGGGAAGAAAAATAAAGAGTAAAATCTCTCCCCAGCCAGGGGCTCCGTCTGACCTTTGCTTGGTTCTTTCTCAGTGCTGTGCTCTTCTTTGCAGGCAGATGCACAGACGCTTAGCTTGATGTTTGGCCTTGTTGCGTACTTTCTTTCAATCCTTCACCACTGTCTTGGGTGAGTAGGAGCTCAGGAGGGCATCCAGGTTCAGCTCCTTCCCCGAGCTCCCTGGGGGAGCTGTCTTAGTGATCTTCATGTTGACCGTGTCTGAGGAATTGGATCTTATATAGTGGATACTCAGTATGGCTCATTTATTCAATCAGTGAATTTCAGCAATATAGATAGATGGATGGATAGACAGACAGATAGACAGATACTGTGCTAACATAATGAGGGGATGCATACCCACTTTCCTATTGGCAATTTGTAAATTTGAAGAGAATATGTTTCTACAAAAATAAAGTAACACTTTAGTATTTGTACTGTAGCATAAGTGTATTTTTATAAAATTGTGAACACTCTGAATTTTTGTGTAACACAGTTTTAACTAACTTGTATGTTTGGCCTCACATTAGAATTTAATGACAAGAAATGTGTGTTGATTGAAGCTTAACCTTTAATTCTAGCTAAAGAAATCCTGATGCTATAAATCTTAAGGTAAATTAATTTATACTGATGTTTAAGGATGATAAAGAAGAGCACAAAGCTTTCTAAAGGAGTCTCACAGAGACAAAAATCCTCTAAATCTTGTTTGGCTGATTGACTTTCTGTTAATGTACCCTTAGGTAAATGGTGAGTGACACAAATAATTGTGTTCTATTTAAATGTAAATTGTTATCTTAAAAAAGAGGATGCTTCTCCTTGAGATGAAAATTTCATTATCCCTTAGATTACATCTGTGGAATTAGGGAATAACATGAGACCAGTTTTAAAAATAACAAATCAGCCTTGCCTGTCTGTCTGCCTCAGTCTATTTATCTATCCTAATACGAACATATTTCCTATAAGTGCTATTATAAATGCTCGTCTAATTGACATAGGAAAATGAAATAATATATTGAATAAAATGATGTTTTCAAACAATTTCATTTAAAATGTGGCTTTGGTGAATTGTAATGGTGCATGCCTGTAATCCCAGCACTCAGCAGGCCGAGCCAGGAGGGTTGCCATGAGTTCCAGGCCAGCCTGGGCTACTTGGTGTGTTCAAGGCTGATCCAAATTACACGGCAAGACCTCATCTCAAAAGAACAAACAAGAATAATAAATACATAAATAAAACATAGTTTTATTTTAGATAAGGAACATTTGCATGAAATACTAGAATTGCTATTTTACTCTGTAATGGAGCTACCATGTCACACTGCAGGACACATTCTCTGAGTACGGAACGATATTTTCCATGAGTTTCATGAATTCCTCACTCAATATAAAATTTTATGTGATAATTTCACAGACATCTTTATTAAAAAAAAGCAAAGTATTCTATATTTTGGTAATAACAGAATTCCTTTCATTCATAAATACCTAATTAAAGAGTAATATACTGGTGTTAGTGAACATTTATTGAGAGCTTACTATATGCCAAGAACTGCATGAAGCACTTTGTGTTCCCAGGCATGCCTGCTAAGAGCCAGATGCCGCAGGCGCTGTCACTGTCCTCATCTGGTGAGTGAGGAGACCAGAGCAGGGAAGCTACACAGCTAACAAGCAGTGAAGCTGGGCCACTGTCAAGGCCCCAGAGCTGGCCTCTGGACTGCGGCCTGTCTGCATCTAATGCCTTTACTTCAGGAAGATTAATCCAAATATGACCAACTAAAAGTGATTGATGAGGAAACAATATGAGATATAACACTTTAAAATTTATCAACTTGACGAGTTACATGAAATACGTAATTTCTCTCAGTCTGGAAAAAGATATAAATTATCAAATTGCACTTAGATAAGAAAAAAGTCTTACAGACCACATACAGCTTTAAACTCTGTTGAAGTGATTCTTAGTACAAGTCCCCAAACGCCCTAAGTAGGAATTATGGTCCAATTCTAACTCATTGCTTCAAAATCATATGAAATAGCATACCAGAAAAGGAAGTTTTGGTGTTTTGTTTTGTTTTTTTGTATTTTACGGAAGGGTCTACAGGATATTCAGGGTCTCACTACTAGATCGGACTCATAGTGATCCGCCTGTTTACAGCCTCCCAAGAGCTGGGATTACAGGTGCTCGCTACAACACCCAGTCTCAATCACTGTCTCAGGGTGCCCCAGGGCCGGGGCCGGCACTGCAGGCCTGGGGATGGAACTCCCGGCCTCTGAGTCTGCTGAGCTATTTAGCCAGCCCTCAGAAAGGGAGTTTGTGAATGAGAAAATTTTATAGCAAAAGTGACATTTTCTAGGCTGTGATATGGTGTTGGATATCCCTACATATGAACATAAAAATATAAAGCAAGCATACTAAAGGATTTAAGGGACAGCCAAATGACTGGAATCTATGCAGACGATACCTAATATAATAATTTTTCTGTGAGCATCCTATGCCTTCTTGCGGTGCTGATTGCTTTCACCTTCTCCCTTTAGCCCTAATGATATGGGCTGAGAAGGGAACTGTTGAAGCTGATCCCCATCTTCAAGCCAACAGTCCAGCCACAACACAGCTGCCTGGCTGACAGCAGACTGGAAGCAGAAGACATTCAGACACTGAGACCTTCTAGTGACTGAACTCGTACTCAGTGTCTTCAGGCTCCAGTCTCTTAGCTAATGACAACAGCCATAGGTATGCAGGAAAACTCACCATATTTTCATGGATGACAAAACTACTATGTGGCAAAATAAAAACAGAACAACAAACATTTATCTAGGACAAAAATTTCATCATAGAAAATAATCAATGCAGAAGAAAACTGGCAATTAAAGTTAAAAATGCTTTTTATGCAAACGCTTCTATAACACCAATCCAAATGCCAAGAAAACTGATTTAAAGATTTTGAAAAATTTAAACACAGCTAGAAATAGTTCAAGTATCAACATAATATATCCAATATCAAAATATTTGTGTGGAAATTTGAAAAAAGATATACTAAAACACATAAAATTACTTCATATTCAAAATGCATAATCTAGAGGGCCAGCCAAATAGCTCAGCAGATTAAAGCACCTGCAAGCAGGCTGAGGGGCCTGGAGTTTTATCCCCAGGCCTGCTGTGTCGACCCCAGCCCCGGGGTGCACTGAGACTGTGATTGAGACCGGGTGTGGTGGCGCGTGCCTGTAATCCCAGCTCTTGGCCAGCTGTAAACAAGAGGATCACTGAGTCTGATCTAGTAGTGAGACCCTGAACACCTAAAATAGAGTGTAGACTCTTCCCTAAAATACAAGAAAAAATGCACAATTTAAACTGTAGTTCACTGGAGGAAATATTTGTTAAAAATAATAAATAAATTGGAACCATTTTAAAAGACACTGTAGATAAGAATCAAAATATAAAGCCAAATAAGTTTCAAAAGAAAAATTATAAATGTGAAATATTTGCAGTACGGGCCAATCTCATTAGTCATATAAAAATTTAATTCAGCAAAAATTGAGGTTCATTGTTCAATGAATTTAATCTTTGAAAAGAATGCTGAAGATGGAAATAATAAGTTCAGGCAAGGATGGAAAAAAACAGCCCATCTGAAATTATCAGAAATATAACAAAGCCCAGAAAAATTCATAGACTTTATGCTAGTGAATTCTTTTCTTGGAATTCATGAAAAAAATGACTATTAAGAAATATTTACTGGAGAATTATATGTCATAATTGGAAAGAAATCAAATTCAGAAAAATGAGAAAATCTTAAAAAAAAAATAAATTCACCCAATTAATAGTATATGCAATGCCTTCAGAATTATTCTTTTTCAAACACTGGTTATTGCATGAATTATGTAACACAAGTAGTTGTCAAAATTTCACTACATAGAACTGCAATATATCTTGCATGTGCCACTTCTGTGAACACACTGTGCCTCACTGCAGTGTTTATGTACTTAGCTTCCTCCCGGAGCCCCAAAGTATAGGCTGATCCCAAGAACCACTGGAGACAACCACTGTCTTCCAACTGGCAGGCCAGCTGCAACACACTTGATTAGCAGTGACCCAGTGTTTTCATGGTATTGTTATAAAACTTATTATTATTATTTTTTTTTTTTGGTAGAACCAAGGATTGAACTCAGGCCCTTGTGCTTGCCAGGCAAGTGTTTATTCGACTGAGATATCTCCCTGGCCCCTTGTTATAAAACTAAAATGAAGCATAAAAAATACTGCTAATTTATTAGCGTTAAAGCAACAAAATAATGTCATAGATATAAATGTTCTCTTTTGGTATATATTTTTAATATAATAGGCATGTTCTAATTTTAATGTTATGACATATACCCACAGAAAAGTTTTAACATAAAAAATACCAATTTATTGTTACTTATATTAGGATGATGAAGTTGTAAGTATAAATTTTATCATCTTTTCTATAGAAAGAACTGGGAAATTTTAATCATTGAAGTAATTATTACATGAAAAGAAAGGATTACAATAGCTGATAGGCCACCAGGATAAAAATATTTGATTAATACTGTAGTTCCTTTTCTTGTGAGCTGTACCATCCAATATAGGAAAGAGTAAAAGTTCAAGGTGATAACTGTGAGAAAAGTGAGAAAAATGTTATGACAGACTTATCTACTCAGATCTCTAAATTATTTCCTTAAGGAAATGATAGTTAGGCCTAAAATCTAAAAGATAAATCAGTTATTCTGGAGAAAAGGGGAGAGACCAGAAATGTAGAGAAAATAATTTAACACAGTTATACTTTCTTTATTTCAAACTACCTTAAAAATGTGCAGCCTTTTCGAATCCATTCAAAAAGTTTTGAAATATCACCTTGTAATATCAAGATTAAATAAACAAGAATTTTTCAAATGCTGGTTATGGCAAGAATTGTGTAACACAAATATTTGTCAAAAGCAGTCACTTTCGCGAATGCTCATGCTAACTTTTTGCGTGCTGCTGTTGACGGTCTCGCAGCTGAGTCCACCTCACATGGTAGGAGACCTCTGACTTTTTCCAAGAGCGCAGAAGCCCTATGCACAGAGCCTGATGCAGGGGCACTGAGGGAAGACCCGCAGCGGAGGCAGGCTCGTGCCGAGGCCAGACGCAAGGCTGCACGTTGGCTGTCTTATACATCAAACTAGATGATGGTATCTGTAGAAACGGGTGGAGTGAAAATGTAACAGGAAAGTTGCATCTGTTTTCTACTTTATAAAATATAAGAAGTAAAAAAAATCTTTATGTTATCTATTCTTTTATTATTGTGGAGAAACTATTATAAAACTAAGGTAGTGGCAAGATAGTGCTGGAAAACATCTTTATCTGTATTAGGTTTTGTTTTTATTTTTGCTAAGATTTTTCCAAAGCTTTTGCTTTCAGTTTTTCTCAATAAAACTCACATACAATCTCTCAATAAAAACAACCAGAAAAATATTTTGAGGAATTTAAATAACTCGACATTTCACTTCAAGAACCCCATAGCTAAATTCTGTATAACAAATGATAAAAGTGAATGGATTTGCTTATCTGAAATAAGAAACATTTTTTGGTTAGTGTTTGCATTAGAAAAAAATAAAAAGGTTGAAACAACTTAGCCTTAGTTCTAATTCACTAGAACACAATGAATGAATGACAACTAAAATTAAACCTTAATATAATTTTGATCTGCTCTCATTTGATCTGGTTTTATAATGATGAGGCTTGACAGATCCTACAAAAATCAGGTGATCCTGGGGAGGGGGAGATGGCTCAGTGGAATAAGCGCTTCCCTGCCAAGCACAAGGGCCTGAGTTCAATCCCCTGTTCTGGAACAAAAAAAAAAATCAGGTGATCCTGTGTGAGAGCAAATTTATATTTGTCTTTTACTGTTTCC
This sequence comes from Octomys mimax, assembly GCA_002564305.1. NCBI lineage: Eukaryota > Metazoa > Chordata > Mammalia > Rodentia > Octodontidae > Octomys > Octomys mimax. The sequence continues at coordinate 12,125 of NDGM011058528.1, forward strand.
TGAGGATTTTACAGTTCACTTTTTTATTTTACATTTTACAATTATAAAGGAAATGGAGGGGCTGGGAAGATAGCTCGATGGAATAAGTGCTTGCCTGGCAAGCATAAGGTCCTGAGTTTGATCCCTGGTACCACCAAAAAA
>NDGM011058537.1:0-10459 GCA_002564305.1 Octomys mimax
TTAGTTTTGTCAGAGATGGGTATTCTATTGACATTTAAATATTGTAGGTGCAGGAATTCATCAAAATAATCCAATATACTATAGTAGTCCACAATAATAGTGGGTGATAGGACTTGTTTTTGAATGTTAACTACTTTTATTTTGAGTGCTGCACTGCTGAACTTGAATGTTAATTGTAGAAGTCCTTTGATTGAAATTTTGAGGGCTTCTCTGGAGCAGATCATGTCATGTGCAAATGATGATCATTTACGTTATTACTTCCTTATTCATATATTTTATATGACTAAACATATTTGTATATTTTATGTGAATATTTTTATTTTTTATTAATTTTATTGAGAAATAAATAGCAACGAGACAGTTTCAAAACCAATTATTAGGACAGTTTCAATAATTAATATATTGCATTTTGTTGTCTTCATAGTATTCTTACTACAAGATGCAGACATGATATTCTGTCCAAACACTATTAGTACAAACCTTTCTTCTCATTGAATTAAGATAAAGCTATATATCTAACCTAAAAATTTTGCAATACAGATACAAAATTAAGGATCATCTTATGAATAAATCTTTACATGAAATAATCAGTCTAGATAATTTCTCAAGAGACATATTAAACTGAAATACTAATAGTGGACATGTTTGTCTTGATCCTGTTTCTAGAGGGAAGAATTTCTACTTCTCTCCACTTAATATGAAGTTGGTTTCTTATTGATGGTTTTTATCAGACTGAGATAAAGATCGTCTATTCCCATTTTCTTCAGAGTTATTATCATGAATGGAGGCTGGATTTCGTCAAATGCATTTTCTGTGCCTACTGGGGTGATCATATGCTTTATTTCTTTGCTTCTGTTTAAGTACTTACACTTATTTTTTCCATTTTTCACTATGCACAAGTGAAATATTTTATTCTGAGAGATAACAAAAAAGACACTTCTATCTTTAGACACTTCCCTTACTCCTACAGTAGTCAACTTTTGATTTCATGGTAACAGATACGTGTTGCACTCACTGTCCAGAGAAAGAATCCAACTGAACTTGAAATATTTTAACATTGTATTACATCCAGTCTCTGGATACGTAGGGAATAAGTCAAAGGCTTGCTGTTAAATCATTTCTTTCCAGGGCTTTTTTGTTGTTGTTTGTTTGTTTTTGCAGAACCGGGGATTGAACTCAGATCCTTGCGTTTGCCAGTCAAACGCTTATCCTGAGCCATCTCTCCGGCCTCTCCAGGGTTTTTTTTTTTTTTTTTCCTCAGTTTCTTTAACTCGCTCCTCACTGCCTGCCTGTCTGCAACTTGTACTGTGAATAACCAACAACATGCAATGTATTCATTTTTGAAACTGTCCTATTAATCGGTTTTGAAACTCTCTCATTGCTATTTTTTACTCAATAAAATTAATAAAAATTAAATATTAAAATCATCACTGAAGAAAAGCTTTCAAATATAAAATTTTATATTACCAAAATATAGTGCAGTTTTTCTAGCCTTTCACTTATCGATTTTCATTGATTTCCCTGAAGCTCGGGAATGAATTGTACTAGTGTTTTATGGAACATGTTCGCATCTATAATCATTGATAAGATTATCCTACAGTTCTCTTTTTTAGTTAGATCCAGTAAGTATAGTATTCTATATCATTTAAATGTTCTTATGAATTTCATTATATATGTATATTATTTTAAAAGTAGAATTTTTGTTACAATATTGAATTATGAACTTAGGATATATTTATATCTTATTGAATATTCTGCTCGAGTATAACATATCTACTCATTTAATGATCATTTCTAATTTTCTGTAATTATTTTTCATTTTCATGCCCATTTTGTCCCATTGATCTCTAAATATTTTATTCATATACGTATTAATACACTGAGGTTGTCTGCAGCATTTGCTCAGTTTTTTGCCTGACCCTAAGGCTTCAACAGTTTTCATGTCTGTGTATATCAGTTGGTACTACGTTTAGGATCCTTGTTCTACCTATGACAATTGGCCACTTTGTGGTGCTGAAAATGAGTTCCCACATCATCTAATAGGACAAGCGTAGCCTATCCCCAAGACATCATTAGGCTCTGTATATCTGTACTGAAGTGAGCAGAGGACTTTCTCCCTCCCTCATACCATCTACAAGTGACTGAGCACTTCAGCCCACTGTCAGCTTTAGCTATTGGAACATAAAGGAGAACAGAGAACCCAGTCTCCAATGTGCTAGATAAGCCTGTGTTTCAGAGGTGTTCAGCATTGCTACCCATACCCTGGTCTTTTCCATGAGCTCTCTCTATGAAAACTGAAGGAAAGAACTAGCAGAGTTACTGACTCTGTTTATGCAGCTCCAGGCGTTGCCTTTGATGACAACCCATAAATTACTCTTGAAAATATCCTTTATAAAATTTCTTTTCACTTACCACTTTGACAGAATTTTTCTGTACCCAAAATTTTACCTAGGATAGAATCATTCATGGATATTAAGTCCCTTAGAAGAAGTTTGTTATTTTCTTATCTTTAGTTTATTATAATTTGTGTTACCTCATCTCTGTGATGGACATGTTATAATAAATGAACAAGCAAACTATATTATTAGATTTACTACACTGATTTTTTTTCTTAATTGATATTTCCTTACAAATTTCTGCACTGCTAACAGAACAGTTTTAGCTACAAGCTTCAGCATTCCATCTAAAACTCAATTTCAATTATTGGTGATAATCACTTTTTTATTCAAATTCTTCTTGTTATATTTATGATAGTCTCTACCTCTTGCTTGCAAGTAGCTAATTTTTTTTAAAGTAGTGATTTTCACATGGATTTTTATGGAATCTATAGTTACTGGAGCACAGTGTATGAGTTTCTAGAAGAAAAATACAAACCTGGACATACAGTTGAAGAGAAGAAAAGCTACTCTGTGCTTAACATTTATTAGATTTCAAATCTTAAGTGCATATCTCAGCTTTTGCCTTTCTTCAGTAGTATCCTAAAAAGTTCGAGTTAAATCACCTTTCAGAAGGAATACACAAGTGTTAATATAGTATTCACTGCATAGTATCTAAATTATGTTACCTGCTATTTATTTTTAATTGTTTTTCTTAGGCCATCAGTATAGCTGTTTTTAGATAAAAAGGGATGAGAGGTTTGGCTGGCTGATTTTTAAAAAAGGTTTTCTCCTTTTTGCAATCCAGTTTCTTTCACTGTAAGTGCCTTACTGGAAGAGGAAGTTGGATTGTGGTGGGAGTCTTCCATATAAATATCTTAATTTTGAATGTTTGCTTTCTTCTTTCCTCTTACTCCCACATTCTAGGAGAAATCCCTTCCTTCTAAATCACCACCGTTGTGGAAATTGTATGCCTTCTTTTCAGTTTCCTTATTCCCAATTTGGCCTCAGAATACACTATTTCCCTTACAGAGTAGGACTTTCTTGATGCCTTGTTTCTACATTGCAAATAATGCTGCAAATGCTTGCCTGAAATGCTCACTTCATACTAGTATAATTTGTAGCTGCCATATTATTTTCTCCTGCTCAATGTGGCTAGGAGTGGTTTCATCTCTGTGTGGGTCTGGTTAATTTTGGATAATATGTGGAAACACTCTGAGTTATGTACATATTATCTTTGGGATGGACAATTATGTGTCACAAGAGTAACAATTTATTATTATTTATTTTTATTACAATTTATTTTTATTTATTTATTTATTCATTCATTCATTTATTTTTTGTATTTAGGACAGGTTGTACATGATCTAACTGCACAGATCAGACTCCTAGTGATTTTCCTGTTTACAGCCTCCAAGTGCTGGCCTTCTCAGCGTGCCCCGAGGACTGGGCCAGCACGGAAGGCCAGGGGAATCAAACTCCGCCCTCTGAGTCTGCCTAAGCAGGCACTTTAATCCACTGATCTATTTGGCCAGCCCAGAAGAGTATCAATTTAAATGCAATAAATAAATAAATAAATAAATAAATCTGCCTTTAAAATTATAACTAATGTTGATATAATTTATCAAGAAAGGTAAGACTAAAACATTTGCAGTATAAATCATACCAATAAACTACATATGTGACATTTTGAATGTGACATTTTGTCATCTCTAGGCAAGCATTCCGTGTGACACTGCAGGGTAGGTAGTCTATGTCACGAAGGTCTTCTCACTTTGGACCCTGAAACAAAAGTATCATGGACCCTCACAATGAAAGGCCTCAATCCTAATCTGCCTAAGTTTCCAGCAGCTCTCCAGTATGAGAAGTGAAGGGACTGCTTGCAGTCAGTGGAGCATCTCTATAATCGAGATAGTGTCCAAGACTATCCATCCTTCAACATTTGCTCATTTTCCTGTGTCCATCCCTCCCTCTTTCCTTCCTCAATCCTCGTCTTGCCTAGTTCTCAACCACTGAGTTTGCAATACACTGTATTTCGTACACTTTTGTGCTTGATTTCTTTCACATAGCATAGCTATATTGAGATTAATCTAAACCATTGCAAGTATAAATTGTTCATCTTTGTTATATACTTTTAAACTCTCTGTATTTGATTTTCTTTCTTAAGTAGTTTTCATCTTAAGCCTTTTAAATTTTCATATGCATTTTAGACATATTTTAGAATTCTCTCTTAAATCATGATAAAATTCCAATTGGAATTGCATTGAAAATTATACAATTGGGGGTCAATCAATATCTCAATCTTGTGTGTGCTGACTTATCATCTTGGTACAGCTCTATATTAATTTATATCATAGCTATTAGTCTTCTTAAGTTAAAGAGTTTCTCTTCCTTTGTTTGCTAGTAAGAATTGTACCATTTTAGGGGCAGGGAGATGGCTCAGTGGAATAAGGGCTTCCCTGGCAAGCATAAGAGCCTGAGTTCAATCCCCGATTCTGCCATTAAAAAAAGAAAGAAAGAAAAAAGAAAAAGAAAAGAAAAGAACAAAATAAAACAATTAAAAAAAGAATTATATGATTTTATAGTATTTCAATTTCAGGGGCCTGGGGTATAGCTCAGTGGTGTAAGCACCTGCCTGGCAAGTGCAATGTCGTGAGTTCGATCCCTGGTACCACACACACACACACACACACACACACACACAAAAGAGTATTTCAACTTCTATTTGCTATTAGTGTATATAAATGTAATTTGTTTTTTATTTTGATTTCATCTTCCAAATTTGTTAGATACACTTATTAGTTGATTTTTTAAGTTTCCTAGGAATTCTATATGATTTTCTCGTCAGCAAATAGATGTTTCATCCTTTCTAAACTAATTTTTTTTCTTTTTATTGAAATAGCTAAAATGTCTAATGTAATGTTTAGTAAGAGAAGATGAAAAGAGATATTTTCATTTCTAACTCTAAAAGTGTGGTGCTTAATTTTTATCATTAAATTGGATGTCAGAAGCAGTTCGCTCATGCATGGCTTTCATGACATTGTGAAAGTTTGCTTATATTACTATATTCCTACCTTAACTAGAGTTGTAGCATGAATTAAAGTTAAATGTTTCCAAATTTTACTCTCTCTCTCTCTCTCTGTATATATATATATATATATATATATATATATATATATAGTATTATCTTTGTTATGTAATTATATATACATGTTGGTTTTGTTAGCCTAATGAAATGATAATTGTTTTAAGTGATGTGTTTCCTGGGAAACACAACTTGATCATTATATGCTATCTTTTTGTATATAAATGGGTTAAATTTAGTATAAATCTTGTAGACTTTTAGGTCTATGTTTCATAGATTTTGTAGTAGCTTTCTCTTATTATAGCTTTGCTTTTAGAATCAGGGTCTTACTGATTCTTCTAAGTGGAGAACTTGTTCCTGATTCTTTGTGTTTGAAAATGCTTTAGGATTGGGGATTGAAATTGTTCTTCCCTTAAGTGTTGAATGGAATTCCCCAGTGTAGTCTTCTGAAGTTGTAATTTTCTTCGTGTAAAGGTTTTATATATAATTATCAACTTGCTACATACATACAGGAGTTTCTTTTTTTTATTTTTTGTCTCTTTCAGACAGGGCCTCATTATGCAGTTCAGGCTAGCCTTCAGCTCCCTTTATAAGTTCAGGCTGTTCTAAAACTTGTAATGGTCTTCCTAGAGGCAGGGTTTTTATATTTTTGTTTCTTCAAGATTTGTCCTTCAACGTACAATATTTGCCCATTCACATCTTTTAAAACATTTATTATTAGGGAGATCTTCACTGAAACCTTTTTCTTTTCTTTCTTTTTTCTTTCTTTTGGCTGGCAAGGCCTGCCTTAAGGGTGGTTCTTGTTCAGCATGTAGTTCTGGGGATCGAACCACAGTCACCTGTGCCTAACTGCATTTGCCCAAGTAGGCACTTTAGACAACTGAGCTATCCCACCAGCCACCTGAAATCTTATATTAAATCATTATGACATGTAATATGTGCAGTCCTGTGCCATTGCCCCAATATTGATGATTTGAGGTGTCTATTCCATTATATCTTCTTATTAGGCTATCAGAAGTTTTACTAAACACTCTTGGTTCCACTGATAGTTTTTCTCGTGTGATTCTTTCAATTTATTTATTTATTTATTTATTTGTTTTTCCAGTGGTAACAGGGATTGAACTCAGAATCTTGCACTTGCTAGGAAAGTGCTTATTTTACTAAGCTGTCTCCCTAGCCCTCATTTAATTGTTTTGTGCCTTCATATTTATTTTTCTATGATAAGACAGAAATTTAGAATATTTAAATGAACTACTTTTTTTTTCTGTGGAACTGGGGATTGAACTCAGGCCCTTGCCCTTGCCAGGGAAGCACTTATCCTACTGAGCCATCTCCTCAGCCCCTAAATGAACTTATTTTTAAAAGTAGTCAAATAAATGATTTTGGCTTCTCTAAGCACTGCTTCAGCAAAACCTTAGAATTTGACATTTTTTTCTATGTTATGCAAGGTTAAATGCAGATAATTTTTTCCATATTAGCACATTTTCAGATGTCTTTCTATTCTACTTTCTAATCCCATCTACTATGGACAGTTACCATGCTTTGTATCACTTAAATCCATACCAAAACATTGAAAGGTGTTTTTTGAAATGTAGTCATAATTTTACAGGTGATGTATAGACTTGAAAAATGTATATTCTATTAGTGCATGAAAACTAAAGCTTGAGGGTCATACAATTGCATTTTAATAGTTTATTAGAAAATTGGAATACAAAAAATGAAATTCCTATTCTACTATCTATGTTGTGAAAACAAATTAAAAACATCAAATACTTATTTAAAGTTGGTATTATTTAACAGTCATAACTACTTATGAGGAAAAAGTATTGAATAAGAAAAATGATTATTAATTTTAGTCACATGTATAAGTTAACTTTATCAGTATAGTATGTAGATGTATGGTGTAGATTATATATGAAAATGTATTATATGACAAACAATAATTATCCAAGTGAAGTATCACAGCTGTAAATATTAGTAAAATTTACAAAAATGTCTTGGTGCCATGTGTCATTGTTTTGTACATAAAAGAAACCATACAAAGAAAGGAAGGACTGATCAAAGATTTTTTTTTATTGAAGTACCTGTTCCAGTGCCCTCTGAGAAAACAATATATTTCTGAGAAAATAAACACATCAAATCAAAACTGGTCATTTAAATAGCTCCAGTTAGGTTGTTGTTGTTGTTGTACCAGGCATCGAACTCAGGACGTTGGATTTCCCAGGCAGGAGCAGTGCTGCCGAGCTATATCCACAATGTAAGATATCTTTCTCTTACTACATCATAATTCCATTTACTATGGACAGATACCATGATTTGCATGCCTTAAATCCATACAAATATATGGAGAGTTGAGTTTGAAATGTGACCATAATTTTACATTTGAGGCATAGACTTGAAAAATGTATATTCTGCTGTTGTGTGAAAACTATAAATATCAAGGGAGATATTTATACTTTATAGTCTATAGCCCTCCAAATGGGTTTTCAATTTGTACTTACATGCAGTTTCATGGAATAGCTTTGTGTAAACTACTGGGATACTGAGAATGTACACCAAATCTTTCAGGCACATGAGTTCCACATATTCAGATTTGACTAAGGATGGACCAGAACTACTTAGAAAAAATTATAGACTGAACATCTGCAGAACTTATTATGATTTCCTAAACAATACAGAATAACAAATACTTGCATTAGTTTGACATTATATTAGGCATCATAACTAACCATACAGCCAATTTAATGTACAGGAGTATATGTGTGGAAAGCATGCAAACACTACCAATTTAGATAAGGGGCTTGTGCATTCACTCATTTTTTGCTTTCTGCATGAACTCCTCCTACAACCAATCCCCTAAAGATACCCATGATGCCTAGAGGTACAAGGCATATACCACTCAGGGTAGAAGCATAATACATAACAAAAATAAGATAAATTCATCATCAAATGAATTAATTCAGTATTTACACATATTATGTATGCAGGTGTATAAAATGGTATCCTAGAATCACAGTGTAAGAAGATGCAGGACATTAGAAGAGATATTAGTTTTAATAGAGTGGTTTCTCTGAGCCCTTTTTTTTTTGGTCAAAAGTTAATCATTTCCAAGACAGCCATAGTTTTGTATATCTGCTTCACCAAGGATACAGTGAGCATCATTTCATGGTTCGCAAATATCTGCCTCTTGTCAGGAAGTTTTCTCGCTGTTTTTCTCATCACCCTTGTGAAGCTGTAATTAGACTTCTCAGTTTCAATGTGATTAATGTGAAATGTTATGATAAAACCTGCTGTGTTCCCAAGAAAATAAAAAACAGAAGCAAAACCAAAAATAATCCATAACAACACAAAGTCTCCATAGAAAAATATTTTCAACACGCACACACTCACGCACACACACACACACGCACACACACGCGCGCACGCGCGCGCACAAGCACATCATAGATAATTAAAATATTTCTTATAACTTGTACTAGAGGACAAGGATGGTGGTCTTACTTTAATGATTACTGAATGCTCTCCCAAATTTATTTTCTTCTGCCTCTTATCAGTAAGTTAAACTTCCTTCTCAGTGTATTTGGTTCTATTTTCCTTCCATTAAATCAAGGCTCTCCTGCATCCACTATGACAGGGAACCACGCATCTGCATGCACTTTTCAGGTATCCACCTGGATGGGAATCTCTGTCGTCTCCTACTTTCTTCAGAACATCAAAAATTATTGGTATTATCACGCAGATATATTTTATTACCACCTGTTAGCAGTGCGTACTAATTGCATTCATCATAGAGAATAGGCATATGCACATAATGCAGTAAAACCAACAGTTTCTTAAAATTAGAAAGGCTCAGATTTGGAAGAAAACACAATAGAATTTATCCAAAAAACGCTAGAGAAGGGGAAGACAGGTTATGTTTTTGAAAGTCAATTCAGATCAATAACTTGTTTCTAAGGCTGGGAATCTAGATTTCACATCTCATTAGTTCATGTATTCTATTTTAAACAGTCATCTGATCCTTGGAGTAAATCAATGCTTTCTGAAATTCATTGAAAGTTTGAGATTGGTAATTATTTGAAGAATAGTATTGCATGCTTTACTTCATCAATTCTGGACTAAGGAATTTCAGTAGAATATATTTCGTGAAATATATTTAATATTTTATGAAATAATATTTTAATAAACAGATGAGTGTAACTAGTTAATAAAATAATTATATACCTATGTGAATATACACTTAAAATTTTAATTTTTTTGAGTTAGTGTAATTTTTTATGTGCTCTGAATAAAAAGAACCTAATTTTTGATAGTAAGTGTTATTTCCTTCTATCAACTTATTCTATCGGGGCTGGGGAGATGGTTCAGTAGAAGAAACGCTTCCCGGGCAAGAACAAGGGCCTGAGTTCAATCCCCAGTTCTGGCACAAAAAAAAAATTATTCTGTAAATCAAATGATAGTATTTCAGATTTCATTTTTACATATGTCAAATTCAAACACATACTTCAAAATGTAACTCAGTTCGTAAAAAGTAATCCTAGTCTTTCCTGAAAATAGGTCAAGTCCATACTAATATGGATATATATTTTTTCAGACTATGTGTATAATTTTGTTGCTTTATTTTCTCTTTAGAGAAAACTATTCTTAAGGTTTGTATCTAGTTGTCCCTCAAAGCCTCATGTAGTCACTGGGGCAAGCTTTTAGAGATTGTAATTAATTCATGATCAATTGTTCAGATTATGGGTGCAAGTGCTGCTGGTTTTCGGGGAGTAGGTTCTATACCTGCCCTGGGGTTGGTTATCTGCATCCAATATGAAAAAGATAGAGCAGCTTGCTATCTGCTACAGATTCTGCAGGTATAATTTAGTAAGGGAAAATAATATATTCTTCTGCTGATTTTGAATTTACCTTAAGACTTTTGAAACATAAATCTTAATACTTTTTTCTTAAAATATTTTTATTTTATAAAGTGAGTACAAGCAGTAGAATCACTATGAGTCTG
>NDGM011058557.1:0-11595 GCA_002564305.1 Octomys mimax
ATATATTATAATTTAAAAAAAATTAAAATATATCTTAAAAATAAAAAAATAAAATAAAATAAATGTTAAGCATCAATAATTTAAAAAAAAATAAATTCCATTTTACCTATTATTAGGTATTTTAAACTTCTTATGATTAGTGTTTATACAATATAACTCTTCCTATTTTTGAGTTATCTATGTCTTCATACACAAAATGCATTTTAGACAATAAAAGATGACAGTTGGGTTTTGCTTTTTCAACACAGTGTGATAATCTCTAATTTTTAACTAGAATATTTAGATTTGCAAGGTGCCGTTATCAGTCTGGGGTTGTGCTTATGTAACTGGTCTGCCATCTTGTTGTGTGGCTTCCGTCTTTGTTCCTTTATTATTTTTTCTATATTTCAGTGATTTTTAAATAAAATATACTTAATCATGTCCATTTTATATTATTCTTCTACTGTTCTACCTTTACTTGTTGCTATTTGGCCTAACTTTGTTTAACTTGTCACAGCCTATTTTTGAAAAGGACAACATTTTTTAGTCATGTAGGAACTCTGTAATAGTATAGTCGTATTGCCTCCTGTTAAATCCTACTGTCTTTGGCTGTTAAAATTTCACTTTCATAATTTTCCTACAACTTCTACCTTATCCATCAAGACTCATCCCTCTTTATCAATGTCCTTTCCAAATCACAATCGCCCAACATTCCCTTAAAATAGCAATTGCCTCCCTTTAGAGATGAGTGCTTTAATGTTTGCCCTCTGCACCTCTGAAGGAGTTGTCAATATCAAATTAAAAACCTTTTATAACCTTTCCACATAATTACACATGAGGTGGTCATCCTTCCACAAGTATTTTCTTGGGTAATGCCTGCTGTCCTCCACAAACACCTAGCAATACATCTGTGTAAGGCCAACACTGAACTTTGAAGCATGTGATAGGCAAGTTGACATGAATGCAACCAGGCTGTAGAGCTGGAATTTACTTCAGTGCCTTCTGTAAAATGAAATTCAATAAACACAGCAAGCACCTAGCATACTTGGCTTTGAAGGGTGGCAGACTATTTTCAAAGGACTGCAGTATCAATCGCTTGACACTCAAAGAATTCATATTGGTAAATCCTGTTTGTAAAACACAGATGAATATTTTAAATAAATGCTTTGCCCATCCTCCCCCTTTTCAGTCAGTGCTTACTTAACATAGCCCAAAGTGATAAAGCTGTACTTCTTTTGAAATATAGCATGTCAGACTTTACATCAAGTCATAGTAACCATACCTTCAGCTATCTTGAGTTAGTGAAGACTTAAACCATGTTTTACTGTGTAGGTACTATACTGTAAATAGACAATACCTTGGTCCTACAGCTGTCTTCACAACTAGAGAACTGCATGCTGAATGGATGTAGAGAGAATTACTTTCATCGTATCATCTTCACACAGCTTGAATTTTTAACATGAATATAAATTGCTTTTTTAATTTAAAAAAACTTGGTTAATAAAATCATTCAGTAATATAATTCCATAATTATATTGTGCATGACCCATTACAGACTATAAACTACCATAAGTATGGTATGTGCACCTAGCATTTATTAGCCTTGTACCTAAAAATTTATTTGTCATGGATAATTGACCACTGTTTATGACACCGTAATGAATGCAAATCATCCATATTTTAAATATAAATAATTGATAATGAATAAAAACACTTTCTCTTGATAGTGTTAAGTAGCTTGAAAAATACTGAAGTTCATTGACTCTCAATAAAAATAAAATTCAACCTGTGAGCTCACACACTTCAGGCCACTGCACTATTGCTTCAAGGGGTCTTTAAAAGTCAGATAAGAATGTAGAGAATTTTCCTTTTAATGCCATGTGTCCCATGCATTTTCTACAGAATGCTAAACTGACTACTAGCGGTGCAATGAAGTGGAACCTCCCGTTGTTTCAACACAGATCCTCGCTACACCACAGAAACAAGGACACTGCCTTATAAAATCTGTTAGCATGCCGCAGTTTATGTTTCAAATTAAAATACATAAGAGATATAATGATGTTGTTCTTGTGGAAAAAGCCAAGAAGCACCATCTTCACTGTGCCGCCCTTAGCCAAGGTTAGTATCTCACCCTTTGGCTGTGTCTCTGGTCAACAATGGCTGAGGCACAGGGCACCTAGAGCACTGGACTTCGGTGGGTGCTCTGGAACTGATGTCAACTCCAGGAACTCAACTAAAGAGAAAACCTGCTCTCTTCTTACCTATGGGTTTTCATTTAATTTTAGCAGCCACTCTAGATTATCAATCCTTCCAGAAGAGCTAAGAAGGAAATTCTTCATATCCTGTATAGGCCCTTGCCAGAACTTGCCAGCAGTTCTGCCTTCAGTAAGGGTGTCTATAACTGGAAGATAATTAGATGTCAGCTGATAACTGATAGGTAGCCCTGAAGAAATTCCTATAACATGAACAAAACTTTTGACTATTGTAGAAAATATTATTCAAAAATTTATATTAGAAATCAAAGAAACAACTAAAACAATGTTGAAAAAATAATAAAATAAAAGAAAGTGAGCGATGTCACTTTCTGATGTCAAGATTTTTTATATACTTGTAGCTACAGAATCGTCAGGTGCCTCCTCCTCATTTAAGTGAATGTCATTGTCACTTATCATGTTTCAAAGCTTCCCATTAATACTAGAGTAAGAGCAAAATATCTGGACACGGTCCCCAAGACCATAAAGCATAAAGTGGCTTCCACTTCTCACTCTATTCTAATTCCTCACTAACTTCTTCCCTACTCTGCCAAAAGGGTTTTGCCCCACTCTTGAATGCTTCATGGTTCTCTCGGATTCACCATATGCTCTTAGCTCTGGTCTGTAAAGTTCATCCTCCCTTTTGTTGCTTAGATTCCCTTTCACAGAAAACCCTTTCCTGATGCCTTTATCATAGGACAATTGGTTTGGAAAATAATAAAAACAGCAGTAGTAACAGCAACCACAATAACATTATTAGGTATTCTTTTGGTGCTAGCCTGTAATCGAAAAATTTTACATATTTATTCATTTACCATTACAGGATCTTTACTATAATGCTGTACTGCTGCTGTTCCACTTAACAGACAAAGAAATGAAAAGCTTAGGAACCCCACATCTGGTTTCGTTGCTGAGAACTGGGGTCAGAGGTCCATCCCCAGGCAGCTTTGTTCTGAGGCCCACAATCCCACTCACACCCCCTGTGCTGCTTTTATCCCACAAAGCAGAGACCACAGCAGTTCTGGTTATTTCAATGAGATGGAATTCGAAGGATGTCAGGAAATGAAGAGTGCTTCAAAAGGTGTGACATGTCCTGTACTCCTGTTACACAATGGTAACCCGAATACTATCTGCACTGTTTCTTATCTTCTCTCTGAAGGTGCTGATTTTCATTTGCCCAGTTCCACATGGGTTCCCAGAGCTGGTGTCATTCAGGCCTTCTTAGAGTGAGTCACAGAGGAATTCTCACCAGACCCTACGGCACAGCAGATGGGAAGATGACTATAAATATTATCACCCTCTCTGGGGCAGAAATGGTAGGCCTGAGCTGAAATCCATTCAAAAAATGTGGTGCCCTAATTGGGATCCAGAGGAACTATTTCTTTCAGATTGTTACATATTAGAAGAAAATAGCAAGCAAGGAAGATTTTGTGCAAATTTTATATGAATTGGCTTTAAGCAGAGCACAGTGCCAGCGCTGCTTTACTGTTTGACACAGATGTCTGTAGGCTGCTGCAGTGGAAGCTGTGGGATTACACATTTAGTCTCTGAAGGAGGAAAGATACTTCCAAGGCTGTGCTTGTCATTTTTGATCCATTTAGGGAATTTTTCTGAGAATGCACCATTGTGTCCTGTGTCCCTAGAGGGTCCTCCCACAGCCCTCTCTTATAGCTCTCTGTACCCTCTTCTATCCAGTACTCTTCACCTCTATCCTTACTTTTTTTTCTACCATCCCAGTAGAGCACAGGACATTTCCATTCTTTGTATGTTGGCCCAGAAAAGTCGTTGATTTCTGGCTACATTGTGTGCAATCTGACTCAGCATTTATGTATTCAATGTGCACTTTCTAACATGTAGGAGCAGAGAGAAGACACAGACCATCTCAAGAACTTTCGATTCATGGGAGAAACAGAAATGTTAACAGGAAGGACTGGGTGTGGTGGCATGCGCCTGTAATCCCAGCTTTTGGGAGGCTGAAAACAGGAGGATTGCTACAAGTCTGATTTGTATAGTGGGACCCTGGTGACCCTGTACTAAATACAAAAAAAAAGAAATGTTTACAGGCTATCTCAGTACCATCAGAGTAAGCATGAGCTTCTCTGAGAGCCCAGAGAGCCCAGATGTCTCAATTACTCTTCTCTTGTTGCTGAGACAAATACCAGACACTCAAAATTAGGGTAGGATAGGTTTATTTAGCTCACAGTTACTGGAGGTTTTAGTCCATACTCAGCTGGCTCCAAGGCAGAGCAGCATAAGGCAGAGAGCAACTGTTCATGGCAGTGGCAAAGAGCAGAGAGCAAAAGGAGTAGCAGCAGCTCAGGCAGCTGGTTAGCCTCTCTCCCCTCCTCAGTGCAGGTGCAGTATCCACACCCACAATAATTAATCACAAACTTCAGGAGCCTCCTCATGACTGTATGAGGCTTTGGAGGGACACCTATACCCAAACCATAGCAGCAAAACAGGGCACTTACAGGCTTGGGGTTGGGAGAGACAACCTTGGATATAGGTCATTACACAGTGGAAAGAGAACACTTTCCTGAGAATGGGCTGGGAGCTCAGCTCAGTAGTTCAAGCCCCTTCAAATGGCAGGCCACAGAGTACAAACAAGTACTCTGCAAGGGAAGCAGAACAGAAACAAGGGAGGGTCAGTCTGCTCTGATGAAAATCAGGTTTATTCTGAGTGCAATGAAGCATAAGTAAAAGACCCAGGAAAAGAGCACCAGGTCCAATGTGCCCTAAGGGAAACCCCTCCATAGCCAAGGGGAGTTTCCAAGGAAGGCTGTTGGATGAGAAGTTAGGAGACCCTCCCAGATGCCTCATTCCATAGTGAGGCGACTTCAGGAAGGTGAAAAAACAAAGCAGCAAAGGGTTTTAGAAACACTGAAGCATAGAAGTGACAGGAGTTGGGGAGGAATACAACAAGGTCCCTGCAAACATTCTGTCAGTAGTCACCATGCATCACACATGCAGGAGTAGGGTGGCACTCATTCTCTTGGCAGCTTTCCAGTTCACCTTGGCTGCAAACACGTATTTTTTTAGTGCCCCAAATCAGAAAAATATGATTTTCCATTTGGAGACTTCCGTATTAGTCCCTAATCAGTGTGTCTACCCAAGGGTTCTTTCAATGTAGTGTCCCTACCTTTCTTCCTCCAAGCTGCTCATTAAGTTCTTCTCATGGTTATGGGCTAAGTTAGGCCTCTCAGAAACCCTGCTTGGAAGTAGCTTTAATCTGATACTTTCCAATGGTCACATGCAGTGGAACATTAAAGATATGGCTTTTCCATGGCCACCTCCTGTGCTTTGCCCTGACTTCTACTGTCTCATTCTCACTTTCATGAAGCTGGAATATATCCCAATACCGCCAGCCTGTATCACCTCAAAACGTAGGTCCCACATAAGCTAGTCATCTAAAATCAAGCTGATTTCACAGAATGTTATCTTTCTCCCTACGGTCAATATTTAACTTTTTTCCAATTTCAACATTGGGCTCTTACTTAATTCTGTATTTTTCTGTCTCACTGTTTTTGAAACTAATATTCAGATGCCTTTAGGGTTAGGAATAAGGCTAAGGTTAGGGGAAATTTGGAGGGGGGATGTAGGGGGAATTTAGCTAGAGCTCAAGCCTTCCCATGTGAGCACTGAAGGAAGCATGAGGGATTCAGTGAAGTGAAGCTCAGAATTGCCCAAGTTTAAGGATTACAAACTGAGATTAGGGAAAGCATGTTACCACAAGTCCCGTGAGCAGCACTGCTGTGCCCTGTAACATTCAGATAGCCGAATGCAAAAAGAAAGAGAGTCTTAAATCATTACTGATGAAATGGTTATAAAAAGAAACTGCAGAGCAGGTTTATATTTCTGTTCTTATCTCCCCGTGTTCTGCACCACTTGACTAGAATTCTCCAGGGCAAACCAAGGAAACCAAATCTATTGAGAAAAGGGCTTCCGATTGCCACCCCCATCTCCCCTGATCTCAGTGATAAGCATTTGATTTCTGCACAGAGCTTTTTCAAGACAATTGTTTTACAAAATAATGAAATTCACACCACGTTTTTAGTGTAATAATTGTGCCAGAACCAATATGCAGTCCTTATATTCCTAGCTATACTCTCATTTCAATCACACTGACTGGCATTAGGGCCACTTAATTGGGAACTTCTTTAATTGCAGCAGAGAGAATGCTGTCCTACAGATAAGGATGGCCCCAACCTCACATGGCACATTTCTTTGTAGCTCACCATGAAAGAGATTTCTGCTTTGGCACAACTGTGCCATATTTTAAGGCATATGGTAAGGATACTTATTTGAAAAATCATTTGGCAACCCTGCATGTCTACATTATTAGACTGTGTCTAAATATATTCACTCTCATGTTTTAAAAAACCTGTTTATCTTAAGTAGAGCCAGCAGCATCTGCCAAAATGTAATACTAAAATACTTTGAATACACTTTAGTTGTCTAAGAACACAATAGTACAAAATCATTCTCAGCTTTTAAGAATTCATGCTCATCTTTCGAATTACTTCTAAATGTTTTCTTCTACTCTATGTTTTCTTTTGTTGTGTGGCTGGACAATTTCAAAATGTCTTATTGCATAAAATGTATATTGTAAGATAAAAGTGGAAATATAGTCCAGATGATATTAAATACGAAATGAGTATCAAGGCATAACTCAAACATCTTGAGGCACAAAGAGGTGACCAAAAAGAAAGGTCAATGGTTCCATCTGGAAAGGTTGTGAGGAGATCATTCTTCTGTGGAGGGAGGGAGACTTGCAGGGTGAAAATCAGATTTTTATATAAAGTTTTCAATTAGGAACTTAGTCATTCCCTCCCAAAGGTATTTTAAGTTCCTGTCCTCTAGTAACATAGCAGAGAACAAAGGAACTGAACACAGAGACAGGTAGCTATGGTGCTTACTTTAAAAAACAGAGCTGAAGCTTCAAAGAAAATAAACAAAACAAGGTTAAAACTGTGTGCATTTTATCGGAAGCTGGCTTCCTCATTAATACAATTGATGAATGCCTTACTGCTGAGAAACATTAAGTGTATGTAAAAATAAAAACCAAACAATAACAGTGGCTCTAATCTAAATTGCTTAGCAAATCAGCACTGAACAGTTTTATACAAGAGCCACTGAAAAGAATCAGTGGTACTTACACAATTTAAGAATAATTTAAAATATCAATAGTCACAGAAATAAAAATGATCATTTATTGAGATTTGTCAATGCCCCAACACTTTGTATTTGCTGCATTACTTAATTCTCACAATAAATCTACAGGACAAGCATTTATTTTAATGCCTGTTTTACAAATGAGCAATTGGTGCTGAGAGCAGCCAAGGAATTGCCCAAGGATGAGTGGTAAACGCACACTGCTGATTCGGTGCAAATGGCTCCTCTCCTGGTTTCTTACCACCACTCTATGATGGCTTTTACGAGCCACTGTATAAGAATGAATTAAAAATAAATGAAATAAATAGTGGATGAAATGAGGTAAATACATAAAAGGATGAAAAAGAAAAAAAATAGAAGGAAAGAATGGAAGGAAGGAAATGTTCCAATGTGTACTGTAATCACCATTGGTGACATTTTGTAACTTTTGTATAATCTTGTGTTCAACTTTCTAAAACTGCACTTCCAATTGCAGGGTGCAGATTTACTCACGTTCAGAAACTTTAAGAATTTTCTTGGAGTTTCTAACTAAAAACTTCATTTTGTCCTCAGTACATCTGCAACAAAATTAAATGAACAGGCTAACTTCGCACAGTAGAGTTCAGTCAGGGAGGAGCACCCACCACGGTAGTATGGATTGTAACTGCCATCATTTTTATTGATGGAAAAGTTTTATGATCTTTCTAAAGTAAATTTTACTATTAACTTTACATCTACTCTCAAGATGCTTGTGCTTTCCTTGTATAATATGATCATTTTTCCCAGCCATAGTTTTCTATAAAAATCTTATTTTTGCACAAATGGAAACCCTGACACTTGCTTCCACGTATGTGTAAACTGGCACACACAGAGGCAGAGTATTTTACATTTCAAGACTCTTGGGGCTGAGCAGCTACTTGGAGAGCCTCATGGTTACTCTCCTGCAGAGTCAGCAGTTGCCTAGTCCACGAGGCTGTAAGGGCGCTAATGACATTACACTCGCTGCACTGCCATAACATGTTTCCAGAGGAAGATAACTTAATTGGCAGCCTATTATCAGAATGGGTATGTGGGTGCGCTGACGCTTGGAATATGCTCATCTAAGCCAAGGTCATTGAGGCATCAGATGCCGGGAGGAGCGGTGATTAGGATCATCTGTGTGCAATGCGTGAGGAGGGAGCGCTCAGGCAGGAAAGATGCTTCTTACCAGACATTTAACTGTTGAGACTCTGAACAACCTTGCAACTCTCTCGCCCTGCTCATTTCTTAAATGATCTTTCTTTCTTTCTTTTTTTTTTTTTTTTTTTTTGTATTTTAGGGAAGGTTCTACAGGGCATTCAGGGTCTCACTACTAGATGGGACTTGATTTTCCTGTCTTAAACCATCTTTAACGCAACTTGGAAACGGGTTTGAAAAAATATTCCTCAGACCTATCTTGTAACATTGCCCATAGTGCAGAGAAAAGATAAGTGTATTTCTACGGTTAGCTAATACATATTCTTACAAGAACATACTTGTACTTGACAGGCTGGACTACAGCTCAGACAGTTGTAAGTGATGTTAATATGTTTTACCAAATAATAATTTGGGGTGGTATTTTTAAAATCTTTTTCAGGCTGGGTTACACTACGCAGTTCACACTAGCTTTGAACTCACGTTGTAGCCCAGGCAAGCCTCAAACTCACAGTGATCCTCCTACCTCAATCTCCAGAATAGTGGGATTATAGGCATGTACCACCCCTGGATTAAGATGATAATGTTCAAAAGGACACAAAAATGTTTTTGGATGTTTTTTAACATTTGAAGAAAATATATAAACATAAAAAGCAATGTAATCCTATAGAAAATGAATGGAAAACTGAATATACATTAAAGTGCCCTATTTATTAATGGAAATAATCACAAGAATAAATGTTAACCCACCAATTTATTCTAGATTAGTTTGAATAAATTCTAAATTTTGTTGGATGCCTAATGGTACTGGTAAAATTATAATAGCTAAGGAAAGCACAAGTTTTTAGAATCCACTGCACAAATTATTAGTAACAATTATTACTAAAAATATTAAAAATAAATCAAAGTCTGTATAGTGTGTTTTATTCTCTAATAGATGCCCATGGATTATGTTTTATTGAATGAATTTCTGTTTAGGGATCATAGTTTGGTAAATTCTTTGGTTACAGTAATTTCCTTTGCAACTATTTTCCAATAGCAATTTAATAACCTTACTAGCAAACAGCAATGAATTTTTTGTGACAAGTCACTACTGTAACTGTAGCACATGATGCTCCACATGTTACTTGGCATGCATTATGAACTAAGATCTGTGTGATCGCGGCTGCATGGCCTCTCAGGACATCCATGAAACTGTTCACAGCATGAGGGGAGACAGTGAATACAGGATTTTACACTACGAATGGAATGGTAATGGTGCCTATGAAGTAGCTATTGTCACTGTGTTGAGCAATCAGAGCCTTGTGAGGATCAGAGTCCCTTCTTTTTCCAGGTTGCTGACAGCAAAGTTGCAGGACTTTACCAAGGTCACTTTTACTAATTTAATGAGTGTGTCTTTCCCTTGCATGTTATAGAAATTTTAACAGTTCACCTATTTATTTTTTGAAGCTATTTTATTAACAAATTTTTGTGCACAGAACCATATGGTAGTGTAACTGGGACTTTGTTCTTGAAGAGTCCCAAAGAGTTTGGTATGAATAATACTCAGAGGAATGTAATGCTTTAGAGCTGGCATGCATTGCCCCTCTGTGTAACACATGCTATCATGTGTGCTGCATGAGATTACAGCACACATTCCTTAAATAGGAAGATCACAAAGGTATAAAGTGTCTTAGAGACCACAGGAGATTCTGGGTACAGATTCACTTGCCTAGTCTCTTGCTGTGTCTCAGGCAAAGAGCAAAACATGTTTTTATACAAAATACTTATTTGCACAAGTACGCATAAGTGTGTACACTATTACATGCTTCACATATATAAAAATGATATTTACTTATAATTTCCAGCCCATTGTGATTAAACAGCTATCTTCATAAAATAAATCATGACTCTAGGTCATAGCCCAGGCCTTGGCATTTCTATATCATTTTCCACTTTTCAAATCTATTTTTTGAGTAATCTTTAATCCTTTGACAAAATTGGCTTGATTAAAAATTAACCTTACAAACTAATGAAAGAATTAAACTTGGAGATAATCTTTCTTTCATTTTTAAGCCTCTAGTTTTTGTATGTCAAGGATTATCATAACCACTTTATGTATGACAAAAAAAATTGCATGCTGCTGGAATCTAATTAGGTAGAGGCATTAGGGGTGAACTCTGAAGAGATGTTTGGAAAGTAGAGCAAGAGGTCATGTCTGCTGCACACATCTCAGTGCAATAAAACACTTAATGTGTCCTAATACCTTGCATCAGAATAACTTGCCTAATAAGTTAATTAATACTGTCAATTATGAAAGAACACAAAATTGTTGCTGAAAATGACTTTTCAGCTACTATTTTCTCTAGCACAAGAGAAAGAGAGAGGAACATTGAGAGCCATAAGTAGCCACTGATTTCATAGACCTTTTTTGATCAGCCATTACCTCACTGAAGAAAGGAATCATTAACAGCCTACAAAGCTTTTATTAAACTTTAATAAATAGGTGTAATTGCTGGTGTTCATCAGTCTCACAACTAGCCTGAAGTCCTGAATAAATTTTTCAATGTTCACATTTATTTACAATCATCTTTTCTGAAATCTGAACTCATTTTGCTGATTCCCATTTCTTTTTGTGCTATTATCAGACTTCCAGCCACTCAGGAAGATAAAGGAAATCAAGTATCCATATCCTTTTGATAATGATATCCTGTCACTGTTTCTCCTGGGCTAGTTCTCAGATCCAGTATCATTCTTTGAATTCTTACTGCAAACAACAACAGCATGGTTCAAACCAGGAATTCCTGGAACTGAGACTAGATGTACAATAGTCAGCAAAATGAATCATGCATGGAGATATAGTTGATCTGCTTCAAACATTAGTCTTTCTCTTAGTATCTACTTATATAATAAGTATACTTTTGAGGGATTCTGAGAGTTTTACCATATTTAACTGGATTTCATCTTGTGAAGAAGTCAGTCAACATGACTGACACTAACAAAGGATGTACAATCTGAGGTACAGGATCTCAGGATAAATCCTGAGGGGATTTCACTGACC
>NDGM011058582.1:0-23841 GCA_002564305.1 Octomys mimax
GGTGTTTATATATGCAGCAGGGTGTCAAGTGGATGATCAGAAAGCAGGCAAAGACCAAGACCTCAGCGAATCAGAGAAATGCCAGGTGGAAGCATGAGCTTCCCCCACCCCTGTGGTGTGGCATTTGGGGGTGGGGGCGGGGGCAAAGGGCAGGGAGCAGGGTGACCTGAGGCAGTTCTGCGTCTGCTTCCACACTCAGGCCTCTTCACTCCCTCGGGGCTTGATGTTGAGTCAGAAGGCGTCTCTGGTCCTCAGCTTCCACTCCACAGGATGAGGCACGTGGTTCTGTAGGCGCCTCCTCCACAGGACTGAGGGTGGGTGAGCTCATGGAGATGCATGTGAAGACTGTCGGACTGCTGACAAATGTGTGGCAGAGAGTACCGTCCTAATCACAGAGAAATGGTTCCCGGGGCAGACAGAGCCCCATACCCACTCTGTCATGTGTTCACCCCATTCTATAATCGTGTTTAATTTAACTTGTTTCTTACATTTCCTGTCTCCTGTGTTGAGCACAACACAGCAAAACAAAACATTAAACCAGTTTTTAGTGAGTTAAGCCTATTTTAAGAACTGCAGTACACAGAGCAGAGCAGAGAGGGTAAGGGATGGGAAAGCAAAACAAAACCTTTTCTTCACAGATTTCACAGGGCTTGGGAAGGCTAGAAGGCAGGCATATTGACAGACAGGTCTAATGCTATGTGCCCAGTACAGAAGTGACAGAAAGCAGAGAGACAGACAGACAGACAGACAGACACAGAGCGAGACAGACAGACAGAGACAGAAATAGAGAGACAGAGAGAAACAGACAGAGATGGAGAGAGACAGAGACAGACAGAGAGGGAGAGGGAGGGGGGAGACAGACAGAGACAGACAGACAGACAGACAGACAGAGAGACAGACAGAGAGACAGAGACAGGGAGACAGAGAGACAGACAGAGAAAGAGAGACAGAGACTGGGAGAGAGACAGAGACAGACAGATGGGGGAGGGGGAGAGAGAGAAAATAAGGCAATACATCCAGATAAGAAACAAGGCATCCTTCCAGCTAGGCTCTAGAGGGGCTTAGCAGGTCTCCAGAAGTCTGTACTACTGATATCTATAATTTGGTGTAGGACAGAGTACGGGTTTGGGATGAAGCACAACAGAATTGAATCTAGATCCCATCATCAAACAGCTGTGACCCTGGGTAAATCACCCGTTCACTGTGGAGTCCCGCCTTTTTCTTTGAAAAACCATTGCTCAGATTTAGTGATATAGCCAGTGCAATGAAAAAATTGGCATACAAGGAATGGATGATAGCCAGGCCTCCTGCCGTTCTTTGCTTTTCTCTTCAACCCTGAAAGAGTTGTAGCTTTTTCGTCGACTTCGCCTTTGAGTTGCAGGGTTTCTCTGAGTGGCCCACCCATCCAGATGGGTAGCGTCTCATTCTGCTGTTGCTTGTACTCCTGTGTCTCTGCACTTTTACCACTGCCTGGTTGGTCCCAGATGTCGGACAGAGGCTGAGACAGACAGACTTGCCCCAGAGTCCTAGCAGACTGGACCCAAACCGACTGCCTTGAGAACCCAGAGAGGTGAGTGTTGGCAAAAGAAAGGAATTTACTTTGTTGTGGCCATAGTAAGTCTAGTGACACTAAGGAAATTGCCTGTAAGGTATTGACAGCAGTAATGCCAGCACTGTACAGGGGAAAATCCAGGAAAAGGGGCGGGCAGGTCAGGAAGCATGCGCCCCAGGCGGGCAGGGCAGAGTGCTGTCTGCTGCCCAGGTTCTGTGGGGTCTGCGTGGCTCCAGAGGGCTGCTTGCCTGCAAGACTCACCGCTTGAGATGAGATGAGACAGAGAAGGGAGGTGAGTGAGGAAGGCCAGAGAGCTGCGTGCGGCCGGTCAGAGTACCCCAGGTGCTCCTTCAGGTTTACAGTGATGGAGACCCCTACTCTGCTGCGCTGGCCTAGAACAGGGCATGGTGAGAACTGGTGGTTGGTAATATGCTGGTGATGCTGTTTCCATGAATCTTGGGAATATCTTAGTTGTTCTTGGTGTGTAGAGGATGGAAGAGAGAGATGGAGATTTAGGGTGTTCAACCCTGCACTATCAGCTTTTGGTAGAATCTCCTTAGATGAGTACCTCATCTGTGTGCAGAGCTGGCAGCCATCTCATCCACACTTTAAGGTAGCAAAAGAAGTGCGTGCAGCAGCGGGCAGGGCCGCCACACTTTGCCCTGTTTTCCATTACCCATGGGTGTTTGCAGGTTCAAGTGAACACTCAGTGTTTTCATAAAAAGCAGCCCTTAAGTCCCAGTTAAAATATTATTGCTGTAGCTGCTGTTGCTGGCAGGTTCAGCGGCCCCTAAGGGACCCGGATGCGGCCCATTTCTGATCAGTGTGCGTTTGCAGCGCACACTGGCTAGGCCCGTCTTGGGAAGGTGGTGCACAGGCGTGTTGCCCCTTAGTCGCGCGGCTTCCCTTCCCTTCCTGCCCTCTGTCTCCCCTCACCATCAGACCCCTGTCTTGTCTCCATACGCCTGCCTCCCTGTTTCCTGTCAGCTTTTATTTTGCTCTTTAAATTACTTATATTTTGAGTTTCTCATGTAAGAGAAACCAGGAGCTATTTAATTTTTCTGTAATTTATTTCATTTAGGTAAAGTCTCAAGGTGCATTCTCAAATGACCTGCATCTTTCTGTCCTCCCTCTATTTATCTGCCTATCACAATTTTTTACCCATGTATCTGTCGATGCACAGGTAGGTGAAATACTTTTTGTACATCATCTTACTTAATCTTCATGACTCTGTGAAAGGGCACATCTTCTTATTCTATGGATTACCAAACCTAGCCTTCGGTCGTGCTGATTTTAGATGACACTTAAATTGCTCCTTAAAGACCCTGAATCCTGCAGGGAGAGGACTTGGCCATGCAACCCTGGGGCTGGCTCACGTGTGAGGCTTAGGGTTTTCCCCCTCTGCCCAGCTGAACGCACTGGCCCAAGCCTACCAAGTTCTGCATCCGCAGGAAGGGGGCTGTCTCTGGTGTGCCGGGGGCATGAGAGCCCATCTGGTAAGAGACACTGCCCGGACACCCTCCCTGTCGCAGTGTGGCTAGAAGTGCGCCCAGCCTGGGTACTTGGGCGCTCTGGCATTGCTGGGTCATACTCCCAAGGAGGCGGGCCTTGCCTCCGAGACCCTTCTTGGGACAGATGCAGTGGATTTATACAAAGAGCTCTAGGTAAGAGTGAGAAATATATATAACTAGAACACCATTTAAAGGAGAAGGAGGACCGTCTCTTCCTGCATATGCCCGCCCTGAGGCCCTGCTTGGTGGCTTCCCAGGGGGCGTGGGGCTAATTCACACAGGCCAGTGCAAGAATGAAAGGTTCTACCAGCTCCTTGAGATACACCAGAGGAAACTGATCTCTGCCTTCTTGGGGTTTCCGCTGGCTAGTGGTATAGGGAGAGAGCAGAGGCAAGGGTAGTCCTCGCCAGGGCCAGGGGAGAGGGGCGCAGAGACCCCGGCAGGGCCGTCAGCCTCCAGGCTGTTTCAGCAGAGAGCCCAGTGCTCCGCCCCCTAGGCCTGCGTGGTCGGGTCCCTGGGAGTTCACTTCAAAGAGCGCAGAGTAAAAGCAGGCCCTGAGCCTCCTGTGAAGGCTGGTTGGTGGGGCTTGCGTGTAGGAATAGTGGTTGTAGGTGTAGCGCACAGCTGTTGAACACTCACCTTGGACGAGGCCCTGGTCAAGTCCTGGCCATGTAGTAAGTCACACAACAACCCTACCGTGCATGCCAGCTATGAGCATCTAGCCGAAGGAGAAAGTGAGGCACAGAGAGGTTAATAATATACCCAAGGTCACACAGCAAAAGGTAGGAGAACTCCAGGTAAACCCAGGCTGCCTGCCTCGGGCGCTGTCCCTTTGAGCCGTGCCTCCGTGTTACAGGGCAGGCCAGGCAGTGGCTGCGGCTGCTGAGGCGGATGTATGGTGAACACCCTGTGTGGGAGGCACACGGCCTGCTGTGGCGTGGGAGACAGCGCTGTGACCTCTCTGAGCCTTGGTGTCCTCGCCTGTGCTCTGAGGAGGTCAGGGTGGAGGGGGCTCTCACAGCCCTTGCTGCACCATGCAGAGTGGGCCAGTGCTGCCTCACCGACATGGCATTTGAATGCTCAGGGCTTGCATGCAGTCCTCAGCGTGGTTCAAACTGACTTAAGTTTGAATATGGCCAGACATTCTACTAGAAATGTAGGGGCTCTGAGGAGAGCCTGCTGCTGTACAGATAGAGGCTCGGTATCTCCACGTGATGAGTAAGTGGGCCCAGCACTGCTCCCCGCAGGGTGACTCTGAGGAGGCAGTGTGACAGCAGATGTGTGTGGTCATGCCTGTCTCTGTGGGGTCAGGACCACCCGTGTGCAAGTGTGCTCAGCGCGCCGGTGAAGCAGTCAGCAGAGCTCGCCCTGGGCAGAGCAGTCTGCGTGTCCACTGGTGTGCGCGGCAGAGTTGGGGACATCTTCTGAAGGTGCAGTTGTGAGCTGGCAGTACGTGAGCAGGCACAACATGTGGACATTGATGTAAAATAACAAGACAAGCGAACACAAAAAGATGATGGAAGGGGCTGGGCAGATAGCTCGGTGGTCTAAGCGCCTGCCTGGCAAATGCAAGGACCCAAGTTTGATCCCTGGTACTGCATGCCATGCCAGCTGTGCCTATCACCAAAACTGGGTATGGTGGCACATGCCTGTAATCCCAGTGCTGGGCAGGCTCACTGTGAGTCTGGGCTATGTAGCGAAACTCTATACCAAATAAACAAAAGATTGTTAAAAAAAAAAAATGATAGAATTTGGGAACTGTGGAGACCCCAGCATGGCACCTGACATATGTCTGTTGTTAATCATTTAGTCCTCATGACCCAAAGACCAGTGGGGCAACCTGGCCCCGGAAGACACTCCCTCCTGAGGGCCTATTGCATTGGAGCTTCACTATGACAGCTCAGAGCCCACATTACAGCCCATATTCCAGGTGTTGCACCCTGCATGTGCTTCGCAGTCCCCCACTCCTGCTCTGTCTCTGCCCACCAGCAGCAGGCAGGGCCTCGGACCTTCTGCAGCTGCCCTGCCCTTCACCCCAGAGGCCCCTGTGCGTACTGTTGGCCGAGCCTGGTGCCTTCTTCCTAACAGGGCAGCCCTCCTAATTGAGAGTCATGTGCCCCAGCCTGCCCCAACCTGAGCTGGCAGCTCTGCTCCCCTTCAGGAGCCTCTGCTGCCCTCCCTCCAGCTCTCCCCTAGATTTCTTTCCCAGTTTGCTGGTCCACTGTCGTAAACTGTGAGTTCCCTGAAGACAGGATCCTGCCTCTGTTCTCACTCTCCCAGCCGGTCCTTCCTGTAGCTGCCTGACTGAATGATGAGCAAGCCAAAAGTGGCCGGACCTGAATAGGGGCCTGAATGCATAAAGGACCCTGTCAACGAAGGCAAAGAGCACAGAGTAAGCGTGTTGGCATGGGGATTTTTGACATTAACTGCTATTTCACAGCAGCTAACTGTGACATTACCCAAATGCCTGTGGTCTGTGTACTGTTTCTCTCCAAGGTGCTTCACCAAAACCATCTCATTCATCCTCATGAAAATTTTCCAAGGAGGTGAGAAAATAGAATACATTTTTATAGCATGAAAAAAAATGAGACATCAAGGCTGCTGGAGCTGCCCACGTGGAGGCCACACTGTTTACTCCAGCCCCAGGAGCCACAAGGCCGGAGTGCTCCCCACACCCCCAGACCTCGGCTGCCCACCCCCACCTTCCACTCCCATCCATTTGTGTCACATCCAGGTTCACAGATGATTTCAGAAACAGGGAGCTAGCGAATCCTATCGAACAATCGAACCAGACTCCAAGGGATTTGGATCATTTGCGTAATTGGGCTAGCAGATGGTAAATGTAGTTCAAAGTACAAAAATGTAGAATAATTACAAGGGGAGAGAGTAACACAGTTTATGTATGGATGAAGGAAGCAATTCAGAGAAAAAAGCTCATTGGAATCAGTGTGTTGATGTGGTAGCAGGATAAACAGCCGGGCTCGGGCTCGCCCAGGGGAGCACCTGTGGAGCGGCAGGACTCTCGGAAGTTCGCAGTGGGAGCTCAGGGGCTGACTTCTGGAAGTGAGCAGGAGGTGGGAGAGGTTGAGAGGATCCTGAGTGCTGCTAACCAGGCAGGAAAGTGGCATTGTGTGTCCACACCTCGGCCGCCTCTCTCTTACCTGTGTGACTCCCGGGGAGCATCTCTTTTCCCAGGAGCCTTGGTGTCTTAGTTACTTTTCTCTCTTTGCTGAGACAAAATGCCTGATACACAGAATTAAGGGACGAAAGGTTTATGTCGCTCCCAGTTCGTGCAGGTCTGAATCCATACTTGGCTGGCTGCAAGGCAGGGTGGTGCACAGTGCAGGGCAGCAGTTCAAGGTGGCAGAAGACAGCAAAAGCAGTAAGAGCAAAATGGAGGAGCAGCAAGAGCAAGCTTCTTTCCCTCCCTTATATGATATGCAGGCAGCCTGCCCCAAGGTGGAGACAGCAAGCACTCAGACCCAGAATCCCAGAACTGTAGACCATCATAAACTCTAGAAGCCTGTCCCCTAGCTGCGTGAAGCTTTGGGGGGACATCTAGACACCTAGACACAGACCAGACCATAGCAATTAGTTTCCTCTGCTATAAAGGGAACACACTGATGCTCACTTCTGCTGCTTTGAAAGATCTGAGACTGTGGCGTGAGAAATACAGGCAACTTGTTACGGAAACCCAGAAAACATATTGTTAAGTATTTTATCTCTGTATTCACTATACCAAAAATAATAATCCAGTGGATACAATGAATGTAAACTGGAAGGTTTTGTTTGTTTGTTTGTTTGTTTTTTACTAGTATGATGTATTGTAATACCCAGGACCAGATGCAGTTAAGGGTCTGGAGGAGGGAGTTTATCTTGGGTTAGATAGGTGGGTGCTGAAGTCAACCACAATGTCTTTGAGGAGGCTGAGGGCTGGGTCTGTAGCTCAGTAATAGAATGCTTACTTAGTATGGCAAGGCCTTGGGGCCAATCCACAACACTGGGAATAAAGAAAAGAGAAGGGAAGGGGAAGTGGAAGGGAGGAAAGAGAAGTGGAGGGGAAGGAAGGGAAAGGGAGGGGAAGGAAGGGGAGAGGAGGGAAGGGAAGGGAAGGGAAGGGAAAGGAAAGGAAAGGAAAGGAAAAGAAAGAAAGGGAAGAGAAGGGAAGAGAGGGGAGGGAAGAGGAAGAGAAGAGAGAAAGAGGAGGGGGGAGAGGAGGGAAAAGAGAAGGTCTGGGAATTTAGCTCAGCGGTAGAATGCTTGTCTAGCAAGCTATAAGCCCTGGGTCCAATCCTCAGCATCAAAAAATTAAAGCTAAAAAAAAAGAAAAGAAAGAAAAAGAAAAGTAGATGGAGGTTATCTTGACATAGAAGAAGGATGAGTGACTAGAGGCAGAGGTGATGTGGCCACAAACCAAGGAATACCTGCAGCTGCTGGAAGCATGAGAAAAGCAAGGCTTGGATGAAGCCTGAGAGCCTCAGAAGGCAGACAGCCCGGATGCTATCCTCATTTCTGCCCAGTAGGGATGATGGCAAAGTTCTGGCCTCCAAAACCTGGAGGGAATGCAGTTCTTCTGTTTTAGGTCATCAGATTTCTTTAGGCCTTGTCAGAAACACAAACAAGCAGAAGCAAAACATGACAAGTACAGAAGCGATGAGACTCAAATTCGGGCTTAGACATTAGCTTCTGTGGCACCCCTGACTGCCTGTCTTGACCTTGACTTTGTCATCTTTGACATGGGCAGTAGCACATTCCATCTACGGATTATGAGAAGGACCTAAAAGCGCTGATACATGTCCCCGGCCCACTACACATTCTAAAATGCACTCGACATAGTGTTAGGTTTTAACTAGGCACACATACCAGACACTTACAATTCCAGAGCGCCTGTTCCAGCATGCTTTGGGTAGCACTCAGCTCACAAAGGCATTAGGAACAATGAAGGCAGCAGAGAGCTTGTTTGTTGAAGGCAAGACCATGCTTCCCGTTAGGGGGCCAAGACCAGCTCTGTCTGAGAGAGATTTTGAGTGTTGAGAAAAGTATCTAGCAGAGCCTGAGTGGAACCCTGAACAGGAAGGGAATAATATTTCAACTGAGGAAAACAGAGTTGGGGCAGGGACATCATCTGAGAAGACCTCACCTGCAATCTGACTGTCACTTAGAAAACCCTGAGAAAATGATGGGCAGGTCTCTGTACCCACTTGAATGTCAGGTCCTGAGGGTTTGCCAGCCACGCTATTAAGCTGGTTCCATCGGAGCAAGCCTAAGGTCTGTGGCAGAGTTTTGGCCAGGAACAAGAGCGCCTAGATGTCAGGTGACTGGGCCTGCTCTGGAAAATCAGAGCACCCCAGCCAGGAGATCTGAGCAGGACCTCCAAGGCCCAAGAGCTTCTGGAGATAGGCAGGGTCTGTCCCACTCCAGGGAATGTGTGGGCTAGGGCAGATGCACAGCTCAGTCTGGAGTGACCCAGAGAATATAGAACTGGGAATGTTACCCAAGTACCGAGCAGAGGAAGGAGGTGAGGATCCAGGTCCAGCTCTGGAAAGAGCAGTGATGTCCGGAATGCTGGCCGTGTGAGAGCCGGCAGGTCTGGCTGAGGCTACAGATACGTTGTATGTGAGAGCTGCACAGGTTCCAGGCAGGTACAGGGAAGGAAGCTCTGGATTCCACAGCACAAGGGCCTGAGGGGTGGGACAACTTGCTCAGGGACCGGGTGTGGGCCAAGAAACTTGGTCCTTTGCCAAGTCTTTAAACCAAGTCAATCTGACCTTCCTGTGGGTCTGAGTCCCTTTGCGCTTAATTTCAGGGAGTTTCTTTTTTTAGGCCCTGCCCATATTCTGATTAGCATCCAGAGTTGGACAACTTTTGTGGTCTCCGATGAGATCTCAAAGTTTTGAGCATCATTTAAGGAGATAATGTGCAGGGAGAAAGGGAGGGCC
Source organism: Octomys mimax (assembly GCA_002564305.1). Lineage (NCBI taxonomy): Eukaryota > Metazoa > Chordata > Mammalia > Rodentia > Octodontidae > Octomys > Octomys mimax. The sequence goes on from NDGM011058582.1 coordinate 9,003, forward strand.
CAGCAACAAAAAGTAATTAAACATAATAAGTCTTGAGAGATTAGCCATTAATTTGGATGTGAAATGTAAAATTGCCTTTAAAGAAATAAAGGATAATATTAAGCGATTATAATACCCAGCCTGGGAGCTAACATGCTGATAAGGAGGCATGGGGCAGAATAATACGCATGGTGGTTCCCTGGTTTTTGTAGAATTAACGATGTTGGTTTCACGTCTCTGATTTAAGATGTACATTTCATAAAAAGCGCGTTATGGCAAGTACATCCGAATTCTGCCTGAAGAACTGAGTAGTCAGGAAGTGGCTGCCCCTTGAACAGTCATTTTATGATCTCTTAGGTTCAGTGCTTAATCAGTAGATATTTACAACTGTTTATTTTAATGCTTTTAAAAGGCAGTTCAACAGAATTTTCAGAAATCTTCTAAGAGTGGCTTGCAAATATGTTTGGCTAACACTGATTTAGTCAGTAGGCTTGAAGAGCCCAAAATACTCTTAAGGAAAAGATTTGCTCTTGCTTTTTAAAAACAACACAGAAGAGCTGGATGCTGGTTTTTACAAAGCTGGAGAAGACGCATTGCTTGGGCTTCACAGCAGAGCTGTCGTGCCCAGGCATCCCTTGGCATCGGGGGTCCACTCTCATGGTGCCTGGGGGTACCCACTCTTAAGGATGCACATGTCCTCGAAAGCCATCTGAGGGTTGACCTGTCATCTGCACGCGCCCTCTTGTAGATTCTAGCCCTTGCGTGCGGCCTGCACACAGTGCCTCTAGATGGCTCAAAGATATAAATGCTAGGTGAGTAGCTGCTTTACTGTGTTGCTTCAGGAATAACATCTGCATGTGTGGTGCAGGTGCAATGTCCCTCCGGAATGTGCTCCACCTGTCAGTTATCTGAGGACGCAGAGCCTGGACACAGAGGCCGACTATACACTAAAACATGAGGTCCAGCTTTGGCTCAGACCTTCAAAACTCGAGGAATTACTCCGTTGCAGTCTGCTTCTGATGCGTTGGCTTACTGGTGAAAGAGTGTCCGACTTTTAATTTAAAGAGTTGCAGATGGAAAAAGCATTTACTCATTTGTTCATTCATGTTATTCAATTTGACCACTCGCGAGATCCTTATTGAGCCCCTGCTGCTTGTCAGGTACTGCTTTGAGAACTGAGGATCCAGTAAAAAAAGGGAAAATGAAATCAGAAACTAGTGCCTTATATTCTGTATTTGTACATAATGTACTGTATGTATGTATCATGTCTATACACATACATATATATACACACGCGTAGGTATATATACATTTAGTAATTAAGCTCTTAGCAAGATACTCATTGAGTAGAATATGTGTATGTTTATGTGTGTATACATTTATGTGTGTTTATATTTTTTAATTTAAACAATCATTTATTTATTTACTTATTTATTTAATTTGGTACCATGTCTTGCTACACAGCTTGGACTTGTAGTGATCCTCCTGTCTCAGCCTAAAAAGGCATTTAAGCATGGTACATAACAAACAGTTTTCTGTAAAACAGTGTAAACCAAGAAGTTTGCCGTCCTAAATTTGCCTTTGTTTAAAGCTACTCTTCTGTTTGTAATAACTTACTCTTATCAAGAAAGTTGTTTCTGATGGGACTGAAGGATTTCACACTAGAAAATAATTATTAAAATATTGTTACTGGGGCTAGGGATATAGCTCAGTGGCATCAGCGCCTGCCTGGCAAGCACAAGGTCCTGAGTTCAATCCCTGGTACTGAAAAAAAAAAATCGCTACTTTTGGTAAATTTTGTCATTGCATGTGTGGTTCCGGTGACAGTGACTATGAAATGTCTTCTCCATCTCCCAAGCCCTGGTGACTGGGCCTCCCTTCCTGGTCTTAATTACATACAACACAGGCTTCTGTTGGGGGCCTGGCACCTCACCATGGTGGGAGGATCTGCACAGTGAACACTCTGAGGGGCTCATGGAATTTGGAAACCATTAGAAAGCTGGCAATTCCATTATTCATTCACTTGAAATAATCCCAGGGCTGCTTTCAGGGACATGGTTCCTTCAGCAAATAAAGATAAGCCAAATCCCTGGGCACTCGAAGAAGGGGAAGAGTCTCAAAATTAATTCCAGGCTCAAATAATTCAGCAGTATTTGTAATATTCTGTGCATAAATTGGCAATTTGCTGGAGAGATGGGGAAATGATAAAGGCTTTCATTCCCCTCCCCCTCCTCTTCTTAACAACTGCTGAGGCAGCTTCTGGGAGAAAAGAAATGTTCTATCCTTCATAAATGTCCTATCAGGTAGTGCACTGATGAAGGGCGTCCAAACAGGGTGCCCCTCCTGCCTCGCCAGTTATTTTTCATCAAACACACTGAGCTATGTGCAGCGCAGAAGATGGCTGTAATGTGCTTTTCAACATTGGAAAGTTTTACATGAAAAATACACTGTCAAGAAGTGCAGAAATAAGGGCACTACCTCTCAGATCATCTTCTGTATCAGTGTAAGGAATTGTGTGTGTGTGTGCGTGCGTGTGTGTGTGTGTGTGTGTGTGTGTGTGTGATGGTGATGTCGGACTCTACCTGACCTGGGCCCTTACTGAGCAGCCCTTGGCAGGGCTGGTCTTTCTTGCCCTCTTCCTCTGTGCTTGGTACCAATTGCAAACCAGGCATGGGAAAGTAGAGATGAAAGCATCCCTTGAGGGGCAGGCAGAGGTAGGCTGGAGCATGCGGCTTAGATGGCTCCAGGTCTGAGGCTGGAGATGTAGCTGAGTTCAATGAGGTGTGCGGCACTGCAGCCCACCACAACGAACACAGCACAGCGCTTGCGCAGCTGGCTTCTCACTGCTGTGTTGCCAACCATCATGCACTGCGGAACAGAAGAGCGCCCTGTGGGCTGAGCTGTACCCCTGACAGCAATTCCAGGTCACAAGGCTCAGACAATTTGCTCCTCAGGTGACCTCAGCAGCAGGGTGGCAAGAGAGAGCTGATGCCACCTTCCTGTCAGTGAAAGGAGGCCGGGCGTCTACAGTCTCTTCTGCCTGACATTGTGTCAACTGTGAAGCTCTCAGCCAGAGCCCTCCGAAATCCTCTGTGTGAGGCACAAACCTGCCCCCGCCCCTCTCCTGCTTTGCTGTCCTCCAGGAGGCTGGCTATCACTTCCTTCCTGGCCCACCTGTTCCCTAGCATGTTCTGGGCAACCTAGCCACAGACGGGGCCCTTCTCTCAGCCTGGAACTTTGCCGTAGTCCCTGCCCCCATTGTCCTTTTTGGATACCTTCCTCAGTGACTAAATCATCACCTTTTAGTTTAAAAGAATAGATTTAATAACAAGGGAAAATTCCATTTATACCCAATGTAAAGATGCTTTCATTTGCCCTTTCTTTGTACTTTGAAACTTTTCTCCACTACTGACAGATCATCCACGCATGCCTGGCCCACAGCCCATCTCTCCAGCTAGCCGTGTGTGCGCACACACTAAATCGTCAGTTCCCAGTGTTCTTTGGGTGCATACAGGATGCATCTTTTTCAAAAGCGACACACTCAGGGTCCGGCGTGACGGAGCACGCCTGTAGTCCCAGCACTCAGGAGGCCGGGCTAGGAGGATCAGTGTGAGCTCCAGGCCAGCTTGAACTGCATCATGAACCCCTATGTCAAAAAGCCACAAACATTTTTGCAAAGACAGTACACCTTATATTGAATCCATTGAATAGGGGATTGTCAGGTTGACTTTTACTTTTTTAAATTTTCATGAAAATAAATATTTCTTACTGTAATTTTTCACTCTTTTGAAGATTGCCTTAAAATAATCCGGAGGTTTCTGGTTATTGTCAACTGCATCATGAAAATAAGAGCTCTTGTCTGCAATAGCACCCTCCAACATAAGCTACACGTTCGTAACTCAAAACTTTGACTGCAGGTAAAGGTTTGACCTTGACTGAAATCTCAGCGGCCCCAGGATTGCACTGATACTGGTCAGCAGTGGATGAAAGTTTGTTAAGTATAAGGAAAGAACAAAGGAGCGTAGCTTTACTTTGACTATAAATAGAATTTGCCCCTTATTAAATATGCTCTTCAAAGCTACGAAGAACTCTTCTCTGAAATCCTTGACACACTGATATTGGGGTAAGAGTGGCTGTGATTTTTCCCGAAGGACTCAGAGAGAGGAGGGATGCTGAAGGTGTTTCCCTTTTGGCCTGGCCTGGCTGTCCTCAGGAGGTTTCTATGGAGATCAGGCCAGGTGGCTACAAGGACAGGGATCCCCTTCCACCCTCAGGGCACTGCCACAGCCCCAGGCCATGTAGAAAGACCACACCTTTCTGTTTCCAAAAAGCTCTCCTAATAAAGAATGAAAGCCTCTTCCAAGCAGATTTTGTTTTGAAGAAAAGCCTTTCAGAGACTAGCATAGGGAGGAAAATGAAATGCCCTGACTTACTTTATATTTCAATGAGCAAGTTAGTAAAGAAGTTTATTTATTTATTTATTTTTTTTTTTGCGGAACTGGGGATTGAACTCAGGCCCTTGCACTTGCCAGGAAAGCGCTTATTCTACTGAGCCGTCTCCCCAGCCCCAGAAGTTCTTTGTTGTTGTTGTTGTTTTTTTTATTCTGTACTGTAATTGAGCTGATAGAAGTCCTACAATGACAGGCTCTGGGGGCAGGGGCACAGTTAGAAGCACCCATCTCATGATGTCTCTTTTTGTCTTCTCAAGCGCTATTTTAAGCTTCTTACTACTGTCTTCTTGCATATGAAATGATTGCTTATTTAAACTGCTAAACCTTTAAATACATCTTTACAAAATTATTTAGCTACATCATGCTAGATGGCTTTAAAAGGTTGGTCTCTGAAGGAGCCTTCTGGGAATGGCGTGAACCTGTGTGCATTCCTACACAACCTTCTGTGAGTCTTGGCATTTGGGGAAATTCTAAGGCCGTTCATGCTGAACAGCAACAGGCAATAAAATGACTGAGTTTTTAGGAATAGTCCTATGAGTTGGCAATCCTAAAGCCATTCTTGTTCTTCTTTCAGGAAGGCTTTTCACTTCAAAACAATTATGTCACCTTATGCCGGCAGTTGACTCATTAAATTAGCACATTCAACAAACAAGTCTTTCACACTGGCAAGATCTAGTGGCTCTTTTGATAGTCTGGGGTGACACTTGGTCAGCTAGACATTGTAAAGTCTTTATTTACGCTAGCCTAGGATTTTTGTGTAAATTAAATGATACATTTTGTTCTTCCAACCAATTTATGCTCTGCTCCCACTGTGTGCCCCAAACCACCACAGTGTAACCTCTAAATTCTGATACAATGCATTCGCTGTCAATCCAGAAAGAAACAGCTTTAAATCTTACCTCTGAAAAATATATAATCTGGATAATGTTACTTAAATTACTTCATCTCTCTGATCTCAGATTTCTCATCTGGAAAATGAAGAATGAAACACTCCCCTCCCCCTTGAGAAGTTACATGAAAATATGTGTATAAAAGCTTTTACACAGGAAAAAAAAATCAATAAGCACTTTTACCAAAATAATGAATTAGTGAAGAGCTATTGCAGGTGAATGAATCTTGGCTGTAATAATAGGCAAATAGAAATTTCAGAAAGGTGTGGACTCCTCCTAGAGTGCAAGAGGATGAAAATGCCTGCGGAGATTTACTGCAATGACCTTGTTGTAAGTAAACTCTTTGGAATCAAATTTTTAGTCCTAGGCAATAGGAGAGTTTCTGAATAATTCCCTTAGTCTACCCTAAAAGATTTCATCTGATGGGAGAAAGAAAATACTAGCTAGTGTATTTTTGGCGTATATGCTGTTTTTAACATTAAATTATGACTTCCTCACATATCGGCTCTTCGTCCTTCATGTTTTTATTCCACCACCACTGTAGCCTGAATATATAAAAGACTCTGTAACATTAATGACATAGATATTTATATTACCCAACATGGACTGGTATATGGTATTCTGCTAGTTGAGATGAAGTACATTCATTTCCAGGCAAAACTGAAAGCCATAGAGCCCATAGCCATGAATTTGATTTGTCTGTGGAATATTGATCTGGATTCAGCTCTGTGACCAACTAGTTCTGTGGTCATGGGCAAGCACTTTTATTTGTTTGGGTTTTCATTTCCTCCATTGCAGTTGAGTTGATGTAGCAGAAGTGTGCTGAAGTATTGTGTGCCTTCCCAAATCCTGTGATAAGAAGGGAGATAGACCAGGGATTTCCAAATCACAACAAGCAGACACAGTGAAGAAGACAAATGCTGAAGAAAATTAATGCAAGGAACACAGATGAGGATGCACTTTACTCTGGAAAAATAGAGCATTGGTGTAGCCTGGTAGAACAGGAAGTGCATGCACCAGAATTCACAGAGTGAGAGTGGTCAGGCACACAAAGCTTCGAGCCATAGGGGTAGTAGAAAGAGCACTAGGACAGTCTAGCCAGAAGGATAGGATGTGCAAACGTGGTGGAATAACTAATGGTCAACTTGTAACATCCAGCTGAGCTGAGTCATTGTGGTGCTGGGTGTTGAAGGCCCATCAGAAGATTATTGCCAACAGCATAAAAAGAGAACAGGAGGGGAAGCTGGTATGCCGTGGACTCAGCAGGAGCTGGCTGTACTGGTTTTCCTGATATGAACTGGCTGTTATCATCAGAAGACCTCAGGTCCTTGCTGCACTGAGGATGACTGTGGTTCTTCTCCGCAAAGCTCTGGACCTGACCTGGAGTGTCGCTTCCTGGCTCCAGTGCCAATCTCTTAGCTTTCTGGTACAGATCCTTCATCCCCCTGGCACAGACTTTATAGCTTCCACCATTGATCTTGGGCCTTCCCAGTGCAGATCCTTGGAGCAGACTTGCATGGTACATTGTTGTGAGCTCTAGGTCTTCAGCTTGTCTCATGCAGAACGTTGCCACGGGATCAAGGCCCTCAGCTGCATTTTTTGGGCCTCTAGTGCATGGAGAGATTTCTTCCACTTCTCTGCATTTGACTTTTGGAGTAATTATTTTAAAAAATCATATAAATTGTGTGCCCTGTATTAAATGAATTCCCTTGCACACACCCTAGATATAATAGCAAAGTTTAAAAAGGCATGATGTATTCTACTGACTTGATAAGCACAGCTGTTAGGTGAGAGCTTTGTGCATGTGGGCTTGATCAGGGCTTTTCCCACTATGTATGGGTGGAGCTGCAGGCCAAAGAATAAGCTTGGCAGTTAATGCCCAGTAAACTGGTGGTTAATGGAATAAGTAAACTCATACAATGCAAAAGTGTTTTTTTTTCTCTCTCTCTTTCTAGCTAAGCTCCACATCAAAATTCAGAAAGTACAGTTTTGAATACTGGTCATATTTCTCTAGAAATTCAAGTTCCTCAGGAGCAAAAAAAAAAACAAAAACAGAAAACAAAACAACAACAACAACAAAAAACTTGATAATCTTCACTAACTGAATACATGGTTCAAGCTTGAAGCATTGTCTGAAACCCATAAAGATGGTCTGCCTTGCTCCTGACCACATCTAGTGTTCTTGAACTTAATGTGCCTGGCTTCTCTGAAAGGCAGGAAAAAAAAAAAAAGATCAAGTGGGTTAATTTTGATAATTATCTGGGGAAGTATCCCAGTGAACCAACCCAGCAACTGCAAGAGACTCTGTCTCCTGAGGAGGAGAAACGTAAGATAAAGATTCATCGCAGATTAAATAACATCCTATACACTGTAATGAGGGCCTGAGGAAATGCAGATACCTGTGGTTAAAGAAAATCACAGTTCCGACACAAGCAGCACAATTGTGGGCGTAGGGGACCTTCCTGGCTCATTATTCTGAGGAATAGCATTATCAGGGAATTACAAAGATTTGAGCTTCAAAATCAATATGTGCTGAGAATTACACGGCAGGAAAGCCAGGAACTGTAATACTTTGAACACTATTTTTATGGTCAATTTTTTAAAAGTCCATGAATTCAAATTCAAGGACACAGTTTTAGCACTGGCCCTTGTTAGCTCATAGCTAAAATGCCCTGAGCATGCCCCCACCCAAGAGCATTCAGTGATTACATACTATTTGTTAAGCACTGTTCTAATTCTGGGGTAGAGTCACTGCTATAGGTTCTACCCTTAGCAGTGTATGCAATTCTATGAGTTCGGGTAATTCTAGCTATGCTCATCAAATATGGGTCATCATTCAGGCACAATTGGAGTTAATTTGTTGCTCACATAACAGTCCTAGGTAGGGGAGCCAGCTGGTTGGCATCTTTTTTCTAGGCAGCTGTTTGGGAGCAAAGACTGTCAGAAGTTCCATCATTTGCTCCCCGTAGCTTCCAGAGTCTCCTTGGTGCTGATGGCAGCTCCAGCCAACACAAGGGAAGAGGGGCTCGTGGGTGGTCTTTTTGGGCCAGACACAAAAGTGATCACTTCCGCTTATGTTACCTGGGCTGCAGCCAGTTCCAAGGCTTCATCTTACATGGGGAGAGGCTAGGAAATGTACTAACGCTGTGCCCATCCCTGGAGAAAGGCCCTTTCCATAAGGGCTCGGAGCACACCTTCTGGTATCAGGCTTAGCAAGCAGCTGCAGACAAGCGAGATTCAAAATTTGTGTCATAAGAGAAAAAAGTTGGTGTATGTGAATGACTACAATATGATAAGCTGCGTGATTTATACATCCACATAAATTGTAAGATTTTGTCCCGTGTTGGCCCATTCAGGGGGCCCAAGGGAGATTTTCAAGGAGGAGGTGCCAAGGTTAACGAACACACGTGTGCAAGACATTAGCAACAATAGCGGTCAGTATGGAACAGAGCACAGCAAGACAGCCACCTGCGTCTTTATAATTCTTACACAGGTTGTGATCTCATGTTGACATTCTTACATGGTGCTGTAGCCAGCAGATGCGTGCTTGCCTGTGCTAAGTCATGGTTACATAACTGTATCCAGCTGTGCACCTGCACTAGACAAGTGGGGTCACATCCTCCGATGTCCTTAGACACCCCTGAGCTTTGAAACAGTCTGAGTGGCTCCCTGCTCCTGCAGATAATTGTATGAATTACTTACTATTTACCCACTTCTGGGAATCAGAGTTTTTTAGGCCAATCAGTGCTGATGAGTTTTCTTTGAAGCCATGGATGGGAAACTAAGGGAAGATCTGATAGAGTTTCTGCTCCCAGATTTGCAGGTAAGTAATACATGCAGGGGAATTAGCAAGTAGAAAATTGTTGGGCAGCAGCAGCAGCAGCAGCAGCATATACCATTTGGCGCTTCTCAGGGCAGATTTCTTACTTTTGATCTGCAGCTTGAGATGATCAGTCCCAGTCCTTTGCTCCTTTACCATGCTTTTGGGTAGGATGTGTGACATGCAAATCCCCGGCAAAAGTTTAGCTGGTGATCAAAGGATAAAGCCAAAGCTCCTTGCTCAGTCACTTCTGTGCTCCGTGGTTCACTTTTCTTCATCAGCTCATCAACTCTGTTCATTCTTTCTCCCCTCAAGTGCGGCTAATATTTACTGTGCCTCTTGAATGTGCCTGGTCTATAATAAGTGTTTGGAGTACAATGACAGAAAATATGGGGCTTTGCCTTTGGGAAGCTCACGGTTCAGAGTATCAAACATAGGGAAAGATAGCTGCGCTGTCTCGTGGCTGTAACAAGGATGTGGGACAGAAGATGTGATTGAACTAAGAGATGGGGGAACCATCTCTGCAAGAGGGTGGTCCAGGAGAGAGCACACAAAATGAGAATCTATGGGCTTTGAGAAATGAAAAGTTCTCCCATAGTAAAGAAACAGCAGGCAGAATATTCCAGAGAGAGGACATAGCACGGATAAAGGGAAAGAGAGATTTAAAAGTAGAATGTGTTCAAGAATTAGAGTAAACACAAAAGACCACGTGGAAGGTGCCTGTGAGGAACAATAGGAGGTGAGGGCACGAGTGTTCTGAACACGTAGGAAAGGCAGACTCTGGAGGCTGAGGTCCTTTCTTTAATAGCCAGGGTTCCTGTGCCTGTCCACCCTTTGGAGGGAGAAGATGGGCACCAGCGCTGCTTACTCCATCTGATAGGAAGTAACAGCATGCATTCACCCAGTGGATTTCTCCAGAGACGCAAGCAAGGGAGGGAACCATTAAGGACTGAGCTCCGAGGCACTGACACCTGCTGGTCCGGCAAGCATGACGCACACAGTGGGAGTCCTGGGGGTAGGAAAGCAAAGAGATCCTGAATGAACAAAGACTGGAGACAGGCCATGCGAGATCAATCATGGCTTTCACTGCCAGCATAAGTGACCCCTCCTTCCCATTCCTGGTGCTCTTTTGCTTGCACCTTCACACACACATGCGCGCGCACACACACACACACACACACTTTACTTGCCTATGATTTACTGGATGTTTCATATCCAGTTAAGCCCAGTGAGGAGAAGAAACAAACAAGTAGTTGGAGGGCAAGACGTGCAGGTTTGTGTATATGTGAGTGTGTGGGACTTAGATAAAGTCCTTAACCTAAAGCCCTCCAGACAGACCATTTGTCCCTAGTCTTCATGGACATTTTAAGAGCATCTCAGCTGCTTTCTTTTATTCACATTATTTTCAGGTTTTAAGTAAGATAGTCCTCCACAGTGACTAAAATAAAAATAATGATTATAAACTGTATCAATTGGACCCGGATGGTCAATCATCTTTTCCATTTAGCTTGGTTCAGTTTGTCAGGGCCAACCTCAGAGCACCCACCTGAGGACCCCAAAATAGTTGTCATCAATCCATTTCCAGGCAGTTCAACAAATACTCACTGAGTACCTACTAAGTATGAGAATTATGCTGCCAGAATAACAGCGATCAAAGGATACTGATCTCAAGTTGCCCTCTTTGAACATTTTCCAGTTGGTTTATTGTGTTGAGAATCATGACTCTAGCAAATGACAAATGGAGGCTGTCTGAAAATATACTTCTGCTTAAATGTATTTTGAAATGCTTAGAAGGAAAGGGTTTGGGTTCTTTTATGAAAAACAAAAGATGCAGGTTTGAATGTTGTTTGAAGAATGGCCAATAGATTATAATCTTTAGTATTTACTGGTTAATATTAGCATTCTTAATAGGAAGTGACTTCAGTAAATGTTAAGAGTTGGGGAAATGCCTCAGATGCAGAGAAACGTGTGTCCAGGGCTCAGCCACCGCAGATCGTATCAGTGCATGTCTGTGGTGTGGCTGTGCTGGGTGATTTTTTTTTGCCTCTGTTTTTGCTTTTTCTTGAGAGGTAAAAATAGGGACATTAGAAAAAAAGGCCCATCCATTCGGATGAAGCACAGGCTCAGAAACAGCCTTAGAAATGCTGCTGCCCCTGCTGCCCCAGGACCTGCTCCCCTAGATGTGCTGGGGCACTTTGCCTCTGCAGCAGTCTCTTGGTGTCTTTCCTCTTTATCTAAGGAAAGACCTTTACAACCTCTCGGCCCAGAGTTAGAAGATGAAAGGGGACAGAGAAGCACCTGCAAATGCTTCTGCCACTAAGATGCCCTGAATTCTCAAGGGGAGAAATTGCAAAGCTACTTTGAACTTTTCGAAAGTGTTCAGAGTGTGGTGAGAGTTTCTTTTTTCTCGTACTGTGGCATCGACTTATAGAATATGCTGTCTTCCTGCCTTTATCCATTTCGACCAGAAGCCAGTGTTTCAATATTTACTCGTGCTCTCTTTTCACATTTAGCGTTTAGATAAAGATAAAATCCTTAACCTAAAGCCCTCCAGTGGTCAAGACTCATTCTGACTCTTCTGTAGGAGAATAGAGGAAGTTACCTGAATGTATCCAACTGTACTAATAAGGAATATCCATGGATGGAACGTCGCAGACCTGAGCTTTCTTTCAGCTACATCAGAAAGGAAGACAGACAGATTGTTAGGATAGAGGGGGCCTGTGAAGGGAATTCATGAGCAGTGGGTGTGTGAAGCACAGGTCTACAGCAGTAAGTTTCATGACATTCCTTTCATTGAAGAATCCAGCCGAATGGGAAATAAGAATATCACTTCCAGGGCCAGACTGGGCAAGGGCTGGCTGCAACCAGTGTCCATTAGGTGAGTGGCTTTCTTCTTCCAAACAAGTAGGCACATTCTCCCACAACAGGGTAGAGGTATACTCATATGTCCAAGTACACAAAAAAGGCCTAACTCAGTACCTGCATTGCAGACCCTCGCTGGAGCCCAGCAGAGTATAGGTCTTTGGCAGCATGACCAGTTCCAGCCCCTGCTCGTTACCATACATAATGAGGCCGGTGGTACATTTACTGCTCTGGACTTGACAGGTGGGAATCTTGGCGGTCATCCCAAAGTTGTAATGTCTCAGGAAAAGTAGGGCCCTGCTGAAAAAGATCATAGCATATGCACTGTAGCAGGGCTTTTCCTGGGTCTTTACCTCTGTTTCTCTGTATCCTCAAGTTACACTAAGTGTTTTTGTCCCTCTTTTGATTTTTGGCACAACAGAGATTAGAAATAGGTTAATTAATAATTGCCCAGCAAAATAAAGCAGCTAAACTTAATAATCTGTACACATTCATTTAGTGCTTGACTTATGCCAGCTACCTTGAGATGCAAGATGTGCTACAAGGAATAAGACAGTCTCTGCTAGATTTCCATGTCTGACCCCTAGTCTTACTTCTTAGCAAATCTACCCTGCTGGTAGATGCCATTGTCTTACAGCTACAAAGAGCTTTCCATTATTTTATATAATCAAAAGTATGTAGATAGAGAAATCCTGCCAAGGAATGCAAGAAGGAGAGAGGTCTACATTTATCTTAAGTAGAGTCCTTCTCAGAATGAGAGTCAATCCCTGAGGAGAGGTAATATAATTCACCAAGCTTGCTAGTGAGAGTGTTCCTTGTGGCTTAATCATGTCAGTTGAATGTGCAGTAGTAAACTCAGTTTAATGAGTAAAATTTTAATTTCCATAGTAATATGGTATCCATCCTTCATTTGCCAAGCCCAGCCTCCTGAGCTCCTTCTAGCCCTTGTTCATCAGTCTTGTCTTTCACTCATTAGACCTTACAGCAGAGGCAGCATTGTGTCACAGAAGCCCGAGTGGGAGTGCGGTCAGGAGATCTGAGGTGGAGCTTGCATGCCTCCAATTATCTGTGACTCTGGTCAAGTTCAGGTTTTCCAAGCCTCATTTATTCTCCTGTATAATGTGAGGGAGTAGGCCTGGCTTTCAGGCTTGGTGTGCTCTGCTAGATGTGTGAAAAGTGCTTAATACTAGAAGTTTTTTCCTAAACCCTGAGATAAATGAATCTATGCAGGAAAGTCATTATGTAACAGAGCTGTTTTATTTAAGTATAGTTTGGTTTTTAAATGCATTATTTTCTTAAATGTCAATATTGTTTGTAAATGTTCTGTTTTCCCAAACAGATTTTCAGCTCCTTAGAGAAGTACTTGGTTTTTGTGTTCATTTTGGCCCGTTCTTTTCTTCTAACCCAGAGCTTATCCTGGTCCTGGGAAGTTTACTGAGTGCTCAGGTAATATTAATGCATTGCTGCTACTCCTTTTCTGTTACTGACTAATAGATGCTTGTCATCAGTGTGTAGAAGGATGTTCCTTTGAAGCTTAATGTGGCTGGAGGGTGTGATGTGCTCTGGTCAAATAAAAGTTGAACATGCATAACAGTTCGATTCAAGTCCTCAGGAAATTAAGATTTCCAAGGATAAAGTCTTTTTCCTTTTTCGTGAGTGAATTCCCAGTGAAGGGGCTGGTTGCATCAGGGGTTTCTTCAATGTTGGTTGGTTGGTTCAATAGATAAATTAATTGTTTAACTACAAATGGCAGGATGGATAGTAAAAGTCATTGAGATTCAGCTGGATTTGTTGGTAGAGTGGGATATTTTTTTTTCTTAAAGAGAATCTAATTAATTAACCTGAGTTCTTTCATCAACTTGATATACCTGTGATGAGGTACCAAATTCTCTCTTAGTTACCCTTATCTCATTGTTGGGACAAACACCCAAAATGAAGGAAGGAAAGATTTATTTAACTCACAGTTAGTGGAGGTTTCAGTCCATACTCACATGGCTCCAAGGCAGAGTGGCACATGGCAGAGGCCAGCCATTCATGAGGGGGAAGCAGAGAGCAGAAAGCAAAGGGCATGGCAGCAGCTCTGGCAGCTAGCCAGCCTCTCTCCTCTCCTTACATTGTAATGCAAATCACCTGCCCCAGGACCAATGCAGCGCCCACACCCACAATAATCAATCACAAACCCCAGAAGCTGCCCCATGACTGTGTGAGGCCTTGGGGGGACAACTAGAGCCAAACCATAGCACCAGTGTGAGGTACTATTGGCCTGACCACCACCTAGGCAGTGGAGATACTCAGTAAATGAGTGAAGTCTCTTTCCTTTATGAAACTTCCAGCCTAGTGGGAAGGTGAACAGTCACAGGGGGAGCAGAGTGACAACAAGATCACTGCCTGCAGGGGTGAGTGCTCAGAAGAAAGTCAGATAGCAGTGTGACAAGGGCTGCTCTCTTAGATGGAATGGAACCTGTGGGTGGGGCCGACACGGCAGGCATCTCTGGGGAGGTGCCTTCTGCATGGAATGACAACGGGCCCAACATGTGAAGGCCGGGCAGAAGACTGCTTTGTGCCAGGACCATGAAAGCACAGTGAACTGGGGTAGGACAGCCCCAGCAGTGAAAAAAGAAGTGTGTCCTGGGCTTTGGTGAAACCTACCACTTCCAGAGCAAAACCGGGGCCCACAAAGTCATATAATTCTTTTTCTGTGATCAGCAAATGCATTTATAGAAAAAAGAATGAATTGTGTGTTACTGTGGGTACTGTTCTTCTACCTCCAGGACTGAGACCTCAGGAACATTTCATATATATATATATATATATATATATATATATATATATATATA